>OZ029913.1:36045822-36335822 GCA_964023275.1 Norana najaformis | reverse complement strand
AAGCAGAAAGAAGAGGAATAAGATACTTACGAGGAGGAGGAGGAGGAAGAGGAAGAGGAGGAGAAGGAAGATGAGGAGGAGGAGGAGGAAGATGAGGTGGTGGTGGAAGAGGAGGTGGAACAGAAAGAAGAGGAGGAAGAGAAAGAGGAAGAGAAAGAGGAGGAGGAGAACTATGAGGAGTGAGAGGAAATGAAAGAGGAGAGAGGGAGGAAGCAGATAATATAAATACAAAAAGGAATAGGAGGGGAAGAGGAGGAGGAAGAGGAGGAAGAGGAGGAAGAGGAGGAAGAGGAGGAAGAGGAAGAGGACAGGCAAGAAGAGGAGGAGATGGAGGAGAAAGAGGAGGAAGAAGAAGAGGAGAAAGATGAAGAGGAGGAATATAAGGAAAGGGAGCAGGTGAGGAGGAGGAGGAGAAGAAGGAGGAAGAGGAAGATGAAGAGGAGGAGGAGAAAGAAGAACCGGAAGTAGAGAGGGTTGGCGCAAAAAAAATGAAAAAATGACAAATGGTTAAAGAAAACAGAAAATAGGTGAGAAGTATTATTCTAACTAACAAATTTAACCACTGCTACTACTGCTGCTTCTGCTACTCCCGTATTGCGCTAAATAAATTGGCCTACATGTAAGAGAGAGATCATGAAGCGCTATATGAATTGTTCTACACGTAAGAAAGACTCGGGAGGCTCCATATGAATTTGCCTGTATGTAACAGAGATAAATGAAGCGCTATATGAATTGGTATTCGCGTAATGAGAACGCGAGCCGCTATATAAATCTACTTATACGTAAGATATACTCACGAAGCGCTATATAAATTGTCTTACATGTAAAATATCACTCGCGCTAAATGAATTGACTTTCATGTAAGAGACAGATTCATAGTGCGCTAAATAAATTGGCCTACGCGTAACAGAGACAACGAGGCGTTATATAAATTCACTCATACGTAGGACAGAACCACTCGGCGCCATATAAATTGTCTCACAGCCTAAAGAGACTCGAGAGGCGCTATATAAATGTCCAGCCGCTTTCGCAATTGCAGCTATTCGTTCTCACAGCCTTGAGAACGTGATTGGACAGGACGGGCATTTATTCGAGGGCATACGAACGGGCATGTGTTTAAGGCGGGCAGACCGACGGGCATACAAATTTCTTAGCGTGGTCAGGCTGGTCTTAATGTCTGATACGATGCTGATAGTGAATATATGACATATCGAGCCGGGTTAGTCCTTGGTGCAACACGGTGGTCTATTGATAATGCGTTTGGTCAATGATCATGCGGTTGAGGGTTCGACTCCGTGTAACGACCCTGGGCAAGTTGTTTGCGCACACCGTGCCTCTGTCACCAAGCAGTAGAATTTGGTTCCGGCGTAAGCTGAGTAGTAAGAGGCAAGTTCTGCAATGCACTGACCCCGTGTCCCGGACCTTGGGATTCGTCCATTGCCGGCTCAAGGGCCTAAAGAAATGGAGATGATCGCCCCTTCCTCGTCTCACTTGTGGAATACCGGATACTTAATACTTGGATGGAGCTGAATGTCTGTGAAATAACACACCACCTTACCTTTCTGCTCCTGAGAAGTTTCTATGGAGGCGTGGAAACAAATGTGTTACCTATTTACCTTCACTCTTAAAATGCAATGTCTGATATCGGCAGACATTAGTGTCACGTAAATCCTTTCAACGATAAATATCCCTCTTGAAGACTGCCTGCGGCGCTGTAGCTTAGTGCAATAGTGACCGTGCCAGTAACTGAACTGCCGGGGGTTCTAATCCCCGCCAGAACAGATTGCTGACTGGTCCAGTGGCGCCTTTTAGCGAAGCAGACTGTAAGATGAGTACATGGACTGTACAGTGAACGCTGTGTCGATGGGGGGATCAGACGGCGAGGAAGAGGAACAGCCAACCGTCTCTGTGCGTTAAGGCTAAGAAAATGGAGCTCATCATCATCATCATCATCATCATCTTCATCTTCATCTTCATCATCATCATCATCATCATCATCATCATCATCGGCGGTGTGCCACTCTATTGAAGCGTTGCCGTTTCCACAACACGCGGCCAACCTTCTCTGTTCTTGGTACACTGACAGGCCGTGTGTAGTCCGAAATTCAACGGTCGCAGGTCGGTCCCCACCCCTGCTGTCCAAGTGTGGCTAGGTCCTCGAGCAGGTCTCTTCCAGACTCTTGGGGACCAGATATCACAACTCTTAGAGTCTGGTCCTCTTCGCTTCATACGTCATACAAACTTCACACCAGCAGAAACCAATACTGTCTGATAATAAATGTGGCCTATAGCTAGCTAGACATTAACATGGTGTGTGTATACGTAGACAAAATTAGCTGGCTACGGGCAACACTAAATTTGCTTGACAGAACAATGCTATCACTAAATTTTTCACTCTTACTTTTATGCTGATGCGGAGTTTGTGTCACAAAAAGCCATACGACCGACGGAAGTTCTTTTCAGCATTCTATTTATTAGTCTGAAAACTTAATTTTTTACAAGTTATCTGTATGTAAATGTACGTGTTTTTCTATAGCGACCGTATGACCTCGACCCTGCTCATTTTTCAATGAATTTATCGGGTGAGATCCTTCACCACCGCTGCCCGTTTGAATGGGTGCCACACCGTTTAAGGTCCCCGTGTACGGACTGTGCTAGTCTGAGATTAAAATCTCTGATATAAGCCACGATCGGTATGCGAACCGGCATCCTCGGGCACAGAGACACCTTGACGTACGGTTTTACCGATATAGCCAACTAGGCCAGCTGCTATACCATGGCGACGATTGTGACGTCAGTGTTTGTCATGCAAGTGAGACGCCTTGACGTATGACGTATTGCTGTACTATTATATAGGAATATAATAGTACAGCAATTATAGAAGAGTCCATGCGTATGATTTAACCAGTGTAGCTAGCCAGGCCAGCTGAGATACCATGGCGACGATTGTGACCTCAGTGATTGTCATGCAAGTGAGGCGCCTTGACGTATGATCATGGAGTCCTATATAATAGTACAGCAATTATAGAAGAGTACATGCGTATGATTTCACCAGTGTAGGTAGCCAGGCCAGCTGAGATTGTGACGTCAATGTGTTTGTCAGGCCAAGTGAGGCGCCAAGGCCCTTGCTGAATGATGATTACATCATTCAGCAACTTCATTGGCTCCCTATCCAATCTCGTATTCAGTTTAAACTATTGTCATTTGTAATTAGAGCTCGCATGGGCCAGCTCCAAAATATCTTTGTGATCTTATTCGGCCTCCACACTCTAGTACCTCATCCCGTCCTTTACCTTCTCTAGGTCGTCTGGATCTATTTGTTCTTCGTGTTAAGTCCTCCCTTGCTCAGCAGAGGGCTTTTGCTATTGTTGGCCCATTCCTATGGAATGGACTTCCGCTATCGCTTCGTGCAAGGGACACTGTTGGTGATAGAGCTCAGTCATCTCGTTGTTTAAAGACATTCTTATTTTCCATGGGCTCTCATGCTGGAAGCGCCTCTGAGCTGTGATACCATGGCGACGATTGTGACGTTTGTTCTGTAAGAAGCCCTATATAACTTATCAAATACAATACAAAACTAGTATGATTTAAACATTGAGCCAATCTACGGCCATCTAAATAGGAGCAGGCCTGCTACTAGATTCAATCTCTATGATGTGACGTGTCAAACGGAGGCCCATGCATGCAGCTTGCGTGTACAAGACTTACAACAGAAATGCACTTTATTTAAAATACTTGCGGTGAGCACTTTTGTTTGTCATAAAGTTTAATAGGTCTGTTATTGTCTTTTTTGTTAACTAGCTTAAGAATTTTTGAATATATTCATATTATTAAACGAAACAGTTCAATATTCCAAAAGTTGTGGTAAGCTTGGTTTTGAAAGTGTTTAATGAAAAGACTTTTGCAGCACTTAGCTTCTTTCCTGCACTGAGTGAATCAGTTGGTGGCACTAAAACATTCCTTGACATAATTTTGAAATTATGGAAACTTTTCAACGTGAAAGATCCACATAAAGGGCGACATTTGCGTGACAGAGACAGTGACCCGTTTCGATCTGTTGATGATGAACGGCTGAAATTTATGAAAGGGATTGTTTTGTGGCTTAACAACTGGGAAACAATGAAGTGCAAGGGCAGGCATGGCTGTTTGTTGCAAGAGACACGTTTGCTCTTCTACATACTGTCAGATCTATGCACTTGCTGATCCATTATTTGCTGGTTGAATTCAAATTTAACTATGTACTTCCTGGAAAATTCCAGTCTGATAATCTGGAATACTGATTTTCTCAGTACCGACAGCTCTCTGGAGGAAATTACAGTATCACATATCAGTAAGGCAGATTATAGAGTCTGAAAAAAGTTGAAGCTCATCAGTGTCTTGCGTTTGAAGTCTGCCAAGTGTGGTGATTTTAATTAGATTAAATTTCTGTCCGACATGGACGATCAAGGAAGTTATACTGCAGGTGCAGTTATACCCGATGCTTCTGCTGATGTCGTAAGCGATTGTTGTGATGGCTGTATAGATGACAGGGACTTAACTTGCATTGTTTTCATTGCTGGCTACATTGCTCATAAAATTTGTAAATTATTCACTTGTAAGTTGTGTCGGTAGGAACTCTGTACTGATAGAGAGCTGCTGTATGAATTCAGTGAAAACCTGGATGACAAATTCTTATATATTGAAATTTTGAACTGGGGGTCTTAAATGGCCGACCGAGTTTCTGACTGATATTGTTTCAGATGTTTTGGCTGTATTTAATTGTCTTATTTCCAAGAAATATGAGACTGAGTTTTTATCCATAGCAAATCAGAGAGACTTAGTCGTCTGTATTAGCTTGGATTTTATTAATCACACAAATAACACCTGTGAATGTGGTAATGCAACATCAAAACTTTTATATAGATCTGTTTTCACTGTTGCACACGTAATGTTGAATAACTACACCAAACTGGTGAAAGACAAAAAGAAGCCTGAAAAGTCGGAAAAAAGTAAAAGGAAATTGGCAACACTTGTTGGAACATGACCTATACTAAGAAGCACGAGTTCAATTCAACATTTTTATTTAAAACTACATTTATGACAGTTATTCAATATTATGTTTGGGATGAGTGAATGTTACATAATTTTTGTCATTGTAATATAAGTGTACTTGTGAAAATTAATGTACGGTACCTGTTCCTGCTTATAATTAAATTCTTGTGTTCTAAATGTACTCAAGCTCACAAATAGATCCATTAGATCTATTTTTGAGCTTGCTTTCACTCTTTTGGATTATCGTTAATTTTATGTACATTTTCTGCTAGCTTTAAATTGTTCTAAATTGTTCTTAATGTACTTGATCAAGTACTTGATCGGGCAAATCGTGCTTTTTCCTGTGTGGGACCGTTTTTTTGGAACGGTCTGCCCCAGAAGTTCGATCTCTCGCCGCCTCATCATCTCAAGAAACATTCTCGGCTCGTCTTAAGACGCACCTTTTCGGTAATCTTCGATAGCCACCCTGCAGCGCCTTTGTGAGTTTCTTAAAATGCGCTATACAAGTGCTTGGATACATACACACATACTTGTCTGTACACATCATCCGTTAGTTAGTCTGTCTTCTTTTTCTGATTATTGGTTTTCCAGTGCACTGTTTGTTAGCTTTAAAATGATCTAAATGTACTCATTAAAACACATCATCCATTAGTTGGTTTGTTTTCTCTTTTAAAATTATTGATTTCTTCAGTATGCATTTTTAAAAATGACACTGTCAATTTCAACTGTCTACACCAATAAATAAATACATATAGCACAGCGGTGAGCTACGGCCTTCTGAGTGAGCCTTCGCTGATGACGTCACAGATGGTTGTAGCTGGCGTGTTCCTATTTAGAAGGCCGTGGGCCAATCAGGGCAGCCGAAATGCCATGGCGACGATTGTGACGTCAATGTTTGTCAGGCAAAGTGAGGCGCCTTGACCTATGATTTAACCAATGCAGCTAATCAGGCCAGCTGTGATACCATGGTGACGATTGTGACGTCAATGTTTGTCAGGCCAAGGTGCCGAGGCGTATACTTTAACCATGGACTCCTATATAATAGTACAGCTGCGCTATTATAGAGAAGTCCATGCTTTAACCATTGCAGCTGTGCCAGCTGCGATACCATGGCGACGATTGTGACGTTAGTGTTTGTCAGGCAAGCGAGGCGCCTTGGCGTATACTTTAACCATGGACTCCTATATAATAGCACAACTGTGCTATTTATAGAGGAGTCCATGCTTTACCCAGTGCAGGTAATCAGCCGAGATACCATGGCGACGATTGTGACGTCAATGTTTGTCAGGGAAGCGAGGCGCCTTGGCGTATACTTGAACCATGGACTCTATACTATAATGGTACAGCTCTGCTATTATATAAGGTATATATAAAAATATATACATGTATATATGCTGTACTATTATAGAGGAGTCCATGCTTTAACCAATGCAGCTCTGTCAGCTGTGATACCATGACGACGATTGTGACGTCAATGTTTGTCAGACCAAGTGAGGCGCCTTGCCGTATGATTTAACCATGGACTATTATAGAGGAGTCCATGGTATGTATCTATGTATGTATTTGCGTCTATATGTATGTATGTATGTGCGTATTTATGTATGTATGTATGTATGTGCGTCTATATGTATGTATGTATGTGTGTATGTATGTTTGTATGTATGTATGTATATATGCATGCATGTATGTATTTATGTATGTATGCATGTATGTATGTATACACGTGTATATATGTATGTATGTAGGTATGTATGTATGGATGTATGTACGTCTATAGGTATGTATGTAAACATTTATTTATGTATGTATGTATGTTTGTATCTATTTGTTACTCGTAATAAAACCTAGCTTGCTCAGCAGAAGTCAAATCTGAAGCTCCATCGGTTGATGCCTTGTGCATTAGAAACCGGCGCTCTAGAAGTTTTTAATTAATAATTTTTAAAATTAATTAATAATAATTTTGTTGTTGTTGGCCCATCTCTGTGGACAGGACTTCCGCTATCGTTTCGTGCAAAGGTCGCCGTTGGTGATGAAGTTCAGTCAGCTCGTTGTTCTTATTTCCCCGGGGTTTTCATGTTCTGTATGCGTATGTGTGTATGTATTTCTGCATGTACCCATGTATGTGTATGAACATTTATATGGCGCCCTTGTAAAGAGAGGTAATTGTAGCGAGAGGTAATTGTAAAGAGAGGTTTCACCTCCCTTCTCTCAGTGGTCTTCTAGCAACCGGACTTGGTTCATGACATATTTGGACAACCCCACTGATTTGACGCAGCGCTCGTGATATAGTTTGGTATAGCTGATGCCCTGCGCTTAGCTTTTAAGTAGCGCTTTAGAGCTTTCGAGTTTACGATTACGATTACGACACGATTCACTTGAAGCGAACATCGACTAGTGCCTTGTGAATTAAGATAATAGTGCCATAAAAGCAATCAGATTAGATTAGATTAGATCAGATTAGGTTAGATTAGATTAGATTAGCACCTCTAACATCCGCCAAATCTCAGAATGGGCACATGGCCCCACTGCCCCCGTGGCGAAGTCCTCGCCATTATCCACGTATAATTTCTGCAGAGAGTTTGCGAGTGGTCAACTCGACCTTGGAGAACCAGGGCTTGTGTTGACCTTTTGGAGTAATTTCCACAAATGAGTTTTTTTGCTGCGACTTCGAAAATATCAATAATCTTGTCGAGAGCCGGGAATAAGTACAGGAAATTAGTTCTGCTTTTGGTCGCATGTCGGCGAGACGTGTAGAATCCACTTAACGCTCGGAATATGTTTATTAGCGGCTGCATTCATCATAATTTATCTCTATAATAATTATAATTAACCTAGAAATTGAAAAAAAAGGTCCATCTAGATAGTCAGCCAGGTAAGTTGGGTTGAGCTGAACTCGTGAATAATTAAATAAGTAAAATAATTAATTAACAAATAAATTCAGATATAAATAAAACAAGCAAACACATAGATAAATAGCAAAATAAACAAACAAATGAATGAACAAGCAAATAAATAAATAAACAACCAATCACAAACAAATAAACAAAGGCAAAGATAAACAAACGTATATTTTAATAATTTCACCTAGATACAATTAAACAAATGAATATATAAAGAAACAAAGAACAAATAAACATATAAATAAATAAATAAATAAATAAATAAACAAATAAATGAATAAATTTTTGTAATTTAATTTCGAACTTGGAGGCGAAATAAAATCCTTTAAACTCGTATTTCACAAAATTCCTACTTTTGAAGGCAAATTACGGCTAGTCACTATAAGCCAGGCGAACATTGACAAGATATGAGGCAAAAATAGTTCAGGTAAATAGGTCAGGTATATAGGTTAGGTATATAGGTCAGATAAATAGTTCAGATAAATAGGTCAGGTAAATAGGTCAAAATAGGTAAGGTAAGGAAAGTCTTGGTCAAATAATTCCAAACGTTTTTCTATCATATATCGTGCCCTAAATTATAATATTTATTTGTTTATTTATTGATTTGTTTATTTGTTTGTTTGTTTATTTATTGATCTGTTTATTGATCTGTTTATTTGTTTGTTCATTTGTTTGTTTATTTGTTTGTTTATTTGTGTTGTTGTTCAATCGTTCGTTCGTTCGTGTTTTGTTTGTTTTTTGTTTTGTTTTTTTAATTTTTTCTTTGTTTATTTTGTTTGGCACCAGAAGACCGTGCTAATTTCTCAGCAGTTCCCCTGGTGATATCTTTCAGCACCGCTGTCCGCGTTGAATAGGCGCCACACAAATTTAGGTCCCGGTGTGCGAACAGCCCTGTTGCCCAATATAAAAATCTTGTAAAAAAGTAACGGTGTGTTCTTGCGCCCAATCTCATACATTACACAAAGGAGTGTATACACGCAACGGATGTTCCCTTAAGAGTTGCGGCACACTGCATGCATGATGCCCACTCAAATTCTGCCTCAGCAGCTGCAGACGTCATCGATGTCGTCGCTTTCTGCCGGATGGCTCCATACTGGTGCTTGTCGTCTGCGAGAGCGAGAACGACATCTTGTGGCGGCTTCAAGCGTTATCAGTCAATAGGCGTCATGACTTTGCGCCGTTTGCCATCAGAAGTCTTCATCTTCGACGTCAAGATTTTGTCAGGATGTCAAGGTTTGAGTCCAGTTTGACGTATGGACTTTGACTTCAGTTTGACGTTAAGTCAAAGTTAAGTTCAGTTTCGTTAAGTTCAATTAGACAAATTTTTTAGATAAGTTTGGCGTTCAGACTCTATTCAAATTAGATGTCAAAATGCTGAGTTCAATATTAGACTGTAGAAATACCAGAGACGTCAAGGCTCTAATTCAAAGTTTCCGGTCCATTTTGACTTCGGTCAGTTGGTTCTTTATGTTATGGCTACGTATTAGGAATGGATATTGGGTTCACGAATGTTTTTATCGAAATTCGAGCAATTTATGTATACAACAAGTTTTGGGGAAATTCGAGTTCACGTTGTTCCGCAGTTGAATTTTATCGAACTCCGACTGGGCCTGAGTAACAATTGATATTCATTTTAAAGCCAGACACTGTCCGTCAGCGGGTAAGCTTTTTAAACTAGTAATTTTCATAAATATTCTAATCTAATCCGGTTACTTTTGTAGCTCTATTATCGTTTTCCGTCGCTGCCTGCGGCGATTTGCAGGTTCTTGGCTTCCGCGCGTCAATACGACCTCGTTGGGTTCTCTCATTTGTAACTGTAATTGTAATTGTAATTTGAGATTTATGAAGCGCCTCTTAGAGGATAAACTCAACAGAGATGTTTAATGCATTGGACCCTTCCTCTTTCCTCCTTGAAATATATCTACTGTTTTCTGTTTCATGTTTAACACTCAGTGTAACTACCCCGGGCAAGTTGTTTGCACACACCGTGCCTCTGTCACCAAACAGTGTAATTTGGTACCGGTGTTAGCTGGGAAGTAAACGGCACTGGCCCCCATGTCC
The DNA here is from genome assembly GCA_964023275.1 of Norana najaformis. Classification (NCBI taxonomy): domain Eukaryota; kingdom Metazoa; phylum Annelida; class Clitellata; order Crassiclitellata; family Hormogastridae; genus Norana; species Norana najaformis. The sequence continues at coordinate 36,325,830 of OZ029913.1, read as the reverse complement.
AGGACCTTGGGATTCGTTCATTGCCGGCTCAAGGGCCTAAGAAAAGGAGGTGAGTGCCTCCCCTACGTCTCACTTGTGGGATATAGGATACTTTGCTTTTTGTGTAAAGTTCAACATGCTTTCTCTGCTTATCACTTACCATATGTCGTGCTGGTTGGATCAGTTAGATGGCCATGTAAGGAACGCTTTTGAGATGTTCTTTATGATTATGATTATTATTATTATTATTATTATTATTATTATTATTATTATTATTATTATTATTATTATTATTATTATTATTATTATTATTATTATTATTATTATGAGTAGTAGTAGTATTATCATCATCACTACCATCATTATTATCATTATTATTATTATTATTATTATTATTATTATTATTATTATTATTATTATTATTATTATTACTGCTACTACTACTACCACTACTGCCACTACTACTACTACTACTACCACTACCACCACTACTACTACTACTACTACTACTACTACTACTACTACTACTGTACATAAATGTCGGTGGGAAGATCTGTCGACGAGGGAAAGGACTGTCCACTCGCTTTCATATGACTGAGCTAAGAAAAATCAAGTCGGTAACACTTCATGTTTATGGCTGTTTTCGTCTTTAGCTTAAGCGAATTGTCTTCTATTAGTTCTTAAAATACAATTTGCCACTGACTAATACACCGGAGACTCGTTTTAAGGCGTCTCGTTGCGACACAAATTCTGCTATTACGCGGCAATCCGAGACATGGATTCGAAATTAAATCTCGCTGTAGAAAATGATCTCATTGTGAGGCCGTCTCTTTATAATACGGTTCTTGTTATGGCTCCAAAAGAGTTTCCGGTGTAGTTGCGGTATTCAGTTTTTAACAACATCTTGTGGCTGTCCGGGCCGTTGACCCAACCTTCTTTTACGTTTAATATAACCTTTTTAACATTTGATTCTAGTTTCTGTCAATGGCGCTATATCATAACAAAGATGGCGATAGTTTCCCTCCTCCTTTATCTAGGCTTCGAACTGGCAACACCCGACTAAATGCAGTGGTGGACTTTACCTAACGATTAGTAGTTTCTATTGCCTAACGACATCTTACGGCTGACGGGGCCGTTGACGTCGACTTTACTCTGCCTCCGTCAGTGCCTCCTCTGTAATCAGCAATCGTTGTTGTTGTCCATGGGTTTAACGACATCTTATGGCAACTAAGGCCGTTGACGTCTTTGACATGAAAATGTTGTTGACGTTGTCCATAAGTTCATTTCTTTCTTCTTATCGTTTCCTTTAAGATTTTTGTTTCCGTAGTTAATGTATGTATTTTTTAAACTGATTGCAGCACGACATGGATGAGAGACCAAATGCAGGCAAATGGGGTTTTGTTGACTGGTTGATGGCACCTTTGTCGAGTTCTTGTTGGTTTTCTTCTTGTTGGAAGACTGTCCACTGTCCATTACGGCTCTTGTGTGTCCATTAAGGGTCTTCTCAGTTGCTATAAAGCCTTTTTTTCAATATCTGATTTATATATTTTCTGTAATTTTTTTATTTTCACTGGCCATTTCGGCTCTTTTGTAGCCATCAGGCTCTTCTGTGGCCATTTAAGGCTCTTTTGTGACCATCAGGCTCTTTTGTGACCATCAGGCTCTTTTGTGACCATCAGGCTCTTTTGTGGCCATCGGGTTCTTTTTTGACCATCAGGCTCTTTTGTGGCCATAAGGCCCTTTTGTGGCCGTTAAGGTTCTTTTGTGGCCGTCAGGCTCTTTTGTGGCCGTCATGGCTCTTTTGTGGCCGTCAAGGCTCTTTTGTGGCCGTCAAGGCTTTTTTGTGGCCATTTAGGCTCTTCTCAGTTGCCATAAAGGCTTTTTAAACCATATTTATATATTTTAGGTAATTTTTCGGTGTTTTGTTTTTCGTTCTTTTTTCCTTTTATCTTCTTTTTTCACAAAATACAAATGAAATAAGATATATTTAACGAAATCAACAAAGACTATATACAAATTAAGTAGGTGCAACAATTACAGGGAGCCAAAGTTTACAGACAATACCATTTACTACTAAGATGGTGGTGTCCTAACAAAGTGGTATAGCCATGTGTATTTTATCAAGTAAAATGACTTAATGTTACAAAAGGTAAAATTGCTAAACATACAGAAATGTGAGTTTGGCACACAGGCCCATGTCGTATAAAAGACATAACATTATCTTTAATAATTAATTATACACTAATATAGTAATCAGCAATCAATTGAAAATAGAGATTATATAATGTCCAGTAAAAGCGATTTAAAGGTGTCTAAACGGCGCCTATTATTACTTTTAGTGTTTCAGTGTTTAACGATATCTTACTGTTGCCAGGGCGTTCACGCCGACCTTACCTTATTACCTTATATTTTCAAATTATAATATTAAGTAATCAGCGCTATTCAGTTCTTATACGAAGAAATTATCCGGTACCACACGAAGACAACATCGGCGCGTTTTGACCGAAGCAGCGACGCTGCGAAGGCTAATCGATCTATTTCTTAAAAGGGCTGTGTTATTTACTAGGATTTTCAATGCTGTTTTGTCTACCATCTTTATTGTAGTTTTAGCTACTCATTTATAAATGGGATATAAAGTAAGTCTACAGTTTAACGACATTTTATGGCATCAAAGGCCGTTGACGTCACCCTCTTCCTTTATACCGGCTTGGGACTGGCACTACCCGACTAAAGGCAGTGGCGGAGTTAAGAGATATAAAGACACGCGCAGCCTTATTAAATATGAATGAATAAATTATGCCTAAATAAGGCTTTATAAGCAAAATTAATCCATTTCAGCTAACTGTAGTCCAAAACTTTGCGGAAGATTTCAGTAAACACCGCAAAGTCTTGCGCTAAATAATCAAATCAGTCTGCACATAACACGAGCTCCCGAATGAAAAACATATGTTTTCCGAAGCTATGACATAACACATTATCGCCCTAATAAACAACATTTAGGCGAACTTTTAGTCGCGTTCGGCTGAGCCTAACGACGATTTAGTAGCGCCAGCCTATAACGCAAGATTTGCAGAACATAGACACCGGGTGCTGTGAGCTGTTAGGTCGTCATTGTTGTCGGTCCACAGATGGCGCTTTGAAGCAGAGGGAAAATTGATCGTCCTTAACGCAAAGGGACTTGGAAAATGAGTCCCATATATCGCCTGCGTAAATATGTTATATATATATATATATATATATATATATATATATATATATATATATATATATATATATATATATATATATATATATATATATATATATATATATATATATATATATATATATATATATATATATATATATATATATATATATATATATATATATATATATATATATATATATATATATATATATATATATATATATATATATATATATATATATATATATAAGTGTAATATCCAGATGATGGTAACTCACTCTATGTATAAATCAACTACGTCAAGTGTTTGGGTTACAAAGGACTTTTTTGCACGAAATAAATGACGTGAACGGTGTTAGTAACCACGTGATGCCGACAAATGAATAGGTCCTAGAAAATGCAAGAGTAAAAAGAAGTCTGCTCGGATTAATCAAAAAGAGGAAGCTGTCATACCTCGGGCATGTGCTACCAAAGAGTGTAGAGACTACTTAGAGAAAGAGGTCATCCAAGACCAATTCTCAGCTCAGATAAGACCCAAGATGACGTGAATCGATAACATCAAGTCGTGGACTGAATCATCGTTCGACCAGTCATTACAGAAAACAGGGGACAGAAGAAGATGGCACAAAATTGTCCATGGTGTAGCCAATCCTTCTTGGCTCGAGGACGGTTGAACGCGAAGTACTTGGGGACAGAGCATTAGACTAAATAACAGTAGTTCCAATGTTATGGCATCAAAGGCCGTTGCCGTCGCCCTCCTCCTTTATCCAGGCTGGGACTGGCACTACCCCCAAAAAAGGCAGTGGCGGAGTTACTAAATAACAACACCGACGGTTTACTAATATAAGAACAACAATATGCTTAAAAGAGGTGTCCAAAATATTACGGTTTATTACCATTAATTACCACGGATTTTTGGCCTGGGATTTTCCCGCCGTTTTGCGAACTTTATGGTGACCGATTTGCTCGCCTGCTGCCGCCTGGCGACTGGTGAGAACTCAAGTGAATCGTCTGCAGGAACATCCGGGAACAGGAGAGACGCTGGATAATAAAATAAAATTAAGAAACACTGGAGTAAAATTAGCTCATTTATTTTGGGGAAGGCTAACTGCAGAATTCCCAGCAGTCCAACCCCCCTTCTCGGCCGCGGTTACTGATGTCAACCTTACCCTACTATAAAATAAGTACCATGAAACTTGTTCGAGTACTTAAACTCCATCTCCTTTATTGAGGTAATTGATACAAATATTAGGGAGTCTCAAACCAAACCAAGGTAAGGTCAACGTCCAAATCCCCATGTTGTAAACACTGGATAATTCACGGCTCTCCTTAGACACCCTTAAGATGTTTCCAAATAATGGTATATAAAAATGTAACACAATCGTTTTATTTTAATATCCACGTGGGTAAAAATTAAAACAGTGAAAACTGTACAAATTATTCCTAATCAATATCAACGGACTTTGATGCCATAAGATGTCGTTAAACACTGGAACTAATACAACGTTTCCGTTTAATTTAGCAGGCATTGTTGCTAAAGGCCTACTCTTTTTTGTTATCACGCCTATCATCTCGATATGACGACGTCGTTAAATAAAAGTTATCAAATCAACGTTTTCAATTAATATCCTGCTGTGAGGAAGGGGGAGGGATGGAGGTCAACGGCATTTGAAGTCATAAAATGTACAATGGAAACTTCAAAGTCAATGGCTCTGGTAGCCACAAGATGTCGTTTAACAATGAAAACTGCTGTTATCACCATGATAGAATACAAAGCTCAATTTTAAACACCTTTAAAATGCATCCATCTGAAACCGTAATTAAGCTCCGCCTTGATCGGATATAAGTTGTGCGTAATAGTTCCATTGACGTCAATGGCCTTTGCTGCCATAAGATGTAGTTAAACATGAAGCTGTTATTATTCTAGTTAAGGCAAGGTAATTTGACGTTAACGGAAACTGGCAGCCACAAGATGTCGCTAGACAATGAAATCCGTTACTAACATGATCTGAAGCATACTACATAATTATGAGGGCTGTAATATGCCTAACAGTGAGAACTGTTCCCAAAAAATTCCTACCGACGTCAACGGCATTTGATGCCATGAGATGTCGTTAAACTGTGGGAATCATCCAAAGCTGTGTTTTAGACACCTTCAAAAAGTTTTCATGCAGGATTATAATATGGCAACTTTGGACGGGTGTTACCAGAAGCAAGCTAATATCGACGTCAAGGGCCCTGGCAGCCAAAAGATGACTTTAAACAATGGAAACTGCTCCAGTTATTATGATCGAATAAAGCTTTAAAATGTATCCATCTGAAGTTATAATAAAGCTCAGTTTCGCTCAGCTATTTAAGTTAACCGGAAAAAGTCGTTAAACATAGATTCCGTTTTTAACATGATCCAACGAGTCAATGTTGTTTTAAACACCTTTAAAATGTTTCCATCCGAGGCTATAATAAAGCAATTCGGTAGCATGATTATACGAAATTGGAGACAGGGTTCTAGCACTTGTATATAGTAATTAGGAATGCGTCATCAGTAAGATTAGATTGGATTGGACTCGTTTGGATTAGATTAGATTATGCTAGATTAGGTCCAAATTATGCTAAATCCTGTTAGAAAAAACTGAACTGCCGAAGTTGTCTATGATATAATTCAGGAAAGATGAGATCGCATGTAGATGAGGCTAAGTGAGATTAGAAACATCATATGCGACATGACGTGATGCAGTAGGATAGGATAGGATACGATAGTAGAGGATACGATACGATACAATAAGACACGATAGGATAGGATACAATAGGATACGACAGGACACATTAGGATATGACAGTATAAAATAGGACAGGATATGATACTACAAGATACAATGGAATACGATAGGATAGAATACAGGACGCGATACGTTACGATAGGATACAACACGATAGGATAGGATTGAATAGGATAGGATTGAATAGGATAGGATTGGATAGGATAGGATATGATAGGATAGGATTGGATAAGATAGAATAGGATAGGATATGATTGGATAGGATATGATAGGATGCGCTAGGATAAGATAACACACGATAGGCTACGAGAGGATAGAATAGGATGGGATAAGATAGGATAGATTACAATAGGATACGATAGGTTATGGTGGGATAATATAGGACAGATTACAGTCGGATACGCTAGATTATGATATCGTCAGATACTATATGATAGAATTGGACAGTATAAGATAAAATAGGATCACACTGATGCGTAGTTATTTTAAACTACACGCAGGTCAGAGGTCATTGGATCAAAGGTCGTGACCTATACTTGTCGGCATTTCTTCCTGGCGACGAGGAGCGAGAGAAAGTCGGTGGAACGGCGGAAGAAATGACGGGCGTCTTGGGTCTCTCCAGCTGGATCTTTCCCTCTCCAGCGCTGATCTCTCTTGGGCTGTCGAGCAGTTCGTTCAGCTCCTTCTCAAGGTCGTCGTCGGAGGCGCTGATCAGGGGAGAGTTGAATGCCAAGGACATCGTCCTCTCCAGCTCGTGACTGTCGTCGAAGGTCTTCAACGATCATGAATGAACACGGCTCTAGAGCTGATACCAGCATAACAGTTCCTCTGTCCCTTCTCTGACTTCTCTGTCTCTGTCTGTCTTTGTCTGTTTGTGTTTGTCAGTGTGTGTCTGTCTGTCTGTCTGTCTATCTATCTACCTATCTATCTATCTATCTCTGGTCTTCTAGGAACTTTGAACAACCCCACTGATTTGACGCAGCGCTCATGACTAAGCTGGTGCCCTGCGCTTAGCCTTAAGTAGCGCTTTAGAAATTTCGCGTTTACCTTACTTCGTCTTACCAAACCTTAGAAAATGAGTAACTTACCTCCTGCATGTTAAGCATCGTCTTATCAATTTCGTCGACGGACAGTCCATAGTTCTGCTTCATGTTCTTGAACGCCTCGATTCCGCTTCTGTATGCGTCCAACACATACAGCAAGTTTCATGTCCTGGAAATTGGTATGGCGCAGACAAACAGACATACAGACAGACAGATAGACAGACAGGCAAGCAAGCAGGCAGAGAGACAGAGAGACAGACAGAAAGACAGATAGACAGGCAGACAGACAGACAGGCAAGCAGGCAGAGAGACAGATAGACAGACAGACAGACAAACAGGTAAGCAGGCAGAGAGACAGATGGACAGACAGACAGACAGGCAGACAGGCAAGCAGGCAGTCAGAGAGACAGATAGACAGACAGGCAAGCAGGCAGGCAGACAGAGAGACAGACAGACAAACAGACAGACAGGCAGACAAACAGACAGACAGCCAATTGATTGATTGATTGATTGATTGATTGATTCATTCATTCATTCTTCCTTCCGTTCGTTCGTTCATTCATTGGTTGACTCATTGATTCATTAATTGTCCACTGTCTGACTGAATTAATTAATTAATTAATGTCATTTTGTTTCGTATCCCATCCCACTCCTTCACTTTACATCATATCACATCATATGATACATCATATGATATGTCATATCATTCCATGTCAAGTTTTAAAAGCATTTTATCATATATCGTATAATGGCAGGTCATGTCATGTCATATCACATTGAATCATAATACCAACTCGCCTCATTATCTCTCATCTTACCTTCGTGTTATTATATGCAAATTCCTGCCAACTCTATTTATTTGTATTTTCTAACTGAATTCGGGCACTTGTGGTCCTAATCTAGTATACAATACAATACAATACAATACAATACAATACAACTTATATTTATAACGCGTCTTAATAAAACAATGTCTTACTCAAAGGACGCGTTACAACATAATAATTAGTTATAGTACTGGGAGAATAAATGAGTCTTAAGTTTTAATTTAAATTTATCTATTGAAGAGCATCTTCGAACAGATTCAGGTAAAGAGTTCCACTCAGCTGGATAATCTAATCTAATCTCATCCAACCGATTCTATTCCAATCTAATCTTAACGCCCAACTCAGCTTCCATCATTTTAAAATTATGACTTCCTTCTGATTGATTCAAACAAAACCCCTAAAAAGGGGACAAAACTCGACATAACCCCAAAAATTTCTCCTTTGGTATTCAATATTTAGCGACATCTCGTGGCTACCACAGACGTTTATTTACGTCAACCTGGCATTAACATACAACCAGAAGGTCCAAGCGACATCTATTGGCTGCCAGGGCCGTTGACGTCGACCTGACGCTTACTGATGCTGATATGCATTCCGCTCTATGTTGTCCATGGGTTTAACGACATCTTATGGCAACTAAGACCGTTGACGTCTTCGCTCTATATTCAAGTTGAGCTTTTTTATAACTTTGGATGGAACCATTTTAAAGGTGTCTAAAATAGTCGTAGTTTCCACTGTATAACGTCATTTTGAAAGCATACCGTTGACGTCGACCTTACCATAAAGCCTTAACCCACCTAACAACTGAACTTTTGTAGTTGCTATTTAACGTCGCTGTGTCATTAGAAAGATGATTAATTAATTAATCGATAAATAAATCAATTAAGTGGACTTTTCCAGTGACAGCTGAGGACGAGACCTGATTTTCGAGGTACTTTCATAGGTTAATTTTTTATCAATGCTACCTTGGCTAAAATAAATGCATTAATTAATTAAAAATTCACCAATAAACAATTAATTAATTAATTAATAAGAGAAAGAAAGTAAAGAGAAATTAAATGAATGAATGACCATGCAAATACCTTTTTGCTAAATAATACTCGGCGATCTCAGGAAAAATACCCTCAATTACCGGTTTACTTAACGAAGGCAAATCTTCAGTTACTCGTTTCTTTTATGGAAACAGTTACCTGTTTATGAGACTCAGTTTGTTCCAGTGCTGTTATGAGAGCGTGGATGCGATCGAGTGCCAGTTCCTTGTGGTTCAACGATGGTTCCAGCTGCTTCTTCCTCCTCAGATATTTCACCTCCTAAAACCAGCATCATCAGACAACAGTCATCATCGTCATCGTCGTAGTCATCATCATTTACCCAACACACTTTTCTATTTGGACGGCAGTCAAGCCAACGATTATTAAAGATCATTTATGTCGACTGAAAACTAAGACAAGTTAGACTAAAATCGTTGAAAGGGAATACAACGATTTAGTCTTGTTGTCAGTAAAATAAATAAACAAACAAATAAGTAAGTAAATAAACAAAGTAAATAAATAACTAAATAAATAAACAAAGTAAATTAATTAATTAAATAAATAAACAAACAAATAAGTAAGTAAATAAACAAACTAAATAAATAACTAAATGAATAGGGAAGTAAACAAACTAAATAAATAAGTAAATAAACAAACTATTAAACCAAAAACAGCTTGCTCTTTAAAGCCGCCACTCACACAAAAGCCTAACCATATTATTTGCTCTTAGAAACATTCTCAAATAAATCATTTTTGTTGCAAGGTTAACTTACACAAAGTCTCAAATAATTAATTAGCTTTAAAAGGCATAGCTTATCAACATTCCTAAATAAATCACATCCTCACACAAATTTTCAAATAATTCATCTGCTTTTAAAAGGCTTAGCTTATAAACACTCGTAAATAAAACCTATTTGTTAAAAAGTTTAACTTAAACAAATTCCTTTAAACAAATAATTTGTGAATAAAACGAATAAATCTATGAATCAGTTGAATCACTGAAGAAGAACGAAGAAGAAATGCCAGTGTAATCGTAATCGCAATCGTAAACTCAAGACTTCTCCCAACGAAAGCCAAATCGCGGGAAATAGTTTATTGACAGGGACTCAGTCAAAACAAAATCGATAGGCAGGAAGGTCAAGGTCAGACCTTCTGTCCGTCCTCTCCGGACGTGATGGAACACCTGTTCTGCGCCGAAAGGTGAAGGAGCGAGAGACGGAAGGACGTTTCATCAGTAACGATTTCCTTCGACATCTGCATCAGAACCTTGTAGCTGATGAGGTTCTGAATGGCTGGCATCGAATCCCGGTTCTTATGCAACTCGTTGATCCCTCGGCAAAGATCTAAGCACCGCAATAACATTTGTCTGTCTTTGTGTCTGTCTGCGTGTGTTTGTCTGTCAGCGTGTGTGTCTGTGTGTGTCTGTGTGTGTCTGTGTGTGTCTGTGTGTGTTTGTGTCTGTGTGTCTGTGTGTGTCTGTGCGTGTGTCTGTCTGTCTGTCTGATCACTTGAAAACTAAGAATTCATCAACATTTACTCAGCAATCTAAAATCAACAACAGTGCGGCACGGTAAAGCGCTCGGGTCTAAATTCCAACGATTGTGGGTTCGAATCTGCTGAGCAGACTTCGTGTAACGGCCCTGGGCAAGTTATTCACGCACACCTATCTCGCGCTCAGATTGACCACGCGCGTTTAATGAGTAAGAAATCAAAACACTTGAGATGTTCTCACGGCGCTACATAAATTGCCTATCACCTGGAACTATAACGCAATTCTTATTTCCACCGCAAGAAACACGCGCTATTAAACTCGCCATCTTCTAATATTAGACTTCAATGCGCGCGCAGACCTTTACTAATTCAACTATGACGTAGGGTTCGTCATCGGCTGCGGCGGCACTTCCGTTGTTGTTGCTCTCGTTCTTCGTTGCATTGAACAACTTCCGGTAGATCCAGGATGTCGGGTTTCGGACGAACCAGTTGAAGCTGAGGACTATCGGCTTCTGGATGAAGTCCCAGATGGACCATTTGGAACCGTCTGGATCCAGTTCCGTCACGAAGTAGGACAGCCGACGCACTAGACCCTGGCTGCAGGATAACAACGAGGAATCGTAATCGTAATCGTAAACGCGAGATTTCTACAGCGCCCAATGAAAGCTAGGTTGCGGGAACCAGCTATTCACATGCGCTCAGTCAAGACAAAATCGACAGGGTTCGGTTCCAGGTCAAGATCGAAGAGGGATAGGGTGAATGAGTGCGAGTTGCGAATTGAATGATGAATGAATGAATGATGGATGAATGAACCGACGAACTAATGATTGAATGAATGAGTGAAAGAACGAATGAAAGAAACAACGAACGTATGCTGATCTATTCCGTAGCAAGAAATACCTTGCCTTACTTTACAGTACCTTACCTTACCTCTGCATTAACATCTTGAATTGTCTTTAGACTTTGCCTCCCGACGTAAAACTTACCTTGCCTTGACCATAACCATACCTTACCTATCCTTCACCTTACCTTAACCTTATCATACTTGGCCTTCACCTTACCTTGCCTTAAACCTTACCTAATCTTAGTTGTCTTTAATCTTAATTTATCTTACTTAGCCTTTCCTTATCATGCCTTGCTTTAACCTTGCCTTACCTTATTCTTACCTTATCTTACCTGGCTTTAATCTTGCCTTGCCTTGACCTTACCTTACGTTACCTGGCCTTAACCTTATCTTACCTTACTTTAACTGGCTTTAACTTACCTTACCTTACCTGGCCTTAATCTTAACTTGCCTTGTCCTACCTTAACCTTACCTTACCTGGCTTTAATATCTTGACAATGACCTTACCTTACCTTGCCTTTACCTTAACCTTTTCTGACCTGGCCTAATAAGAACCTTTGCCTGGTCGTACTTTAGATGGAAGCTCTACCCACCTGACCATGTACTGGACGACTTCTCCGAGACACTGCGGCATCCGTCCGTGCCTCTGGAAGTCGAGAGGCAACTGGGACAGATGGAAGACGGCCGTCCTTCGGCTGAGGCACAGTCTTCGTATCCAGAAGCCCATTGCTGTCCCAAGCCAGTCAGTCTTCGCGCTCTGGGGGAAAGGGGGCGTACATCGCCTCCCAGCACCCTGTCCACCCCTCTGTCATTCTCACTGGCTGTCCCTGTTTCTGTATCTGCGTCTATCTCAGTTTCTCTCTCTCTCTGTGGATCTGTCTTTGTATGTGTCTGCTTATATGTCTCTCTCTCTCTTTATATGTCTGTCTATGTCTCTGACTCTCTCTTTCTCTGCCTCTTTCTATCTCCTCTTGTTTTCTCTTTTTCCGCCGTTCTGTGTCTCTCTCTGTATGTCTCCTTATCCGTATATGCCTCTCTCTTTCTGCCTTTGTCTCTCTTCTACTCAAATAAACAATGAGCTTTACCGGAAGCAGATCCTTAAAGGCCGACAATTCTTTCTGCTTTTCTGGAAATTGTGGACCAATTTTCGATCTACATCGATAGAAATCGGTCCTGATCGACGGCCGAATCCTTTGATCTGCTCACCTGGAAATCGGTGCTGAACGGGGACCGAATCCTTTGATCTGCTCCGCTGGAAATCGGTGCTGAACGGGGACCGAATCCTTTGATCTACTTAGCCGAAAATCGGTCCAGATAAGCGTGTTGACCTTCTCCTTTCTCGCAGATGACCATTAGAAAATAAACCTCGTGCCGTCATCGTCTGCTACGTCATTGCTCTGACCATGGTTGATAGAAATCGTGCGGAGCCAACACGTGACTTTCGCTTAAAAACATGCATTGCAACTGATATTGAAATTTTCCGAAATTTGTACAAGAAAAATCCTTCACTGAAACACTGAGAAACATTGAATGACTTTTATTTTCATTGTTTTTCGCTTTTTCATTTATTTATTTGTGTATTTAATTGTTTCATAGAAATCTGTGCCTTGTTTGTTATTACTGCCGTTGAAAATAATACTACGACTAATCCCGTGATTTATTTGCGGACTAATTTCCGAAGAAACAGACAAAGAATCAGACAAACAAACACACGCACACAAACATACAGACAGACACACACAAACACGCATAAACAGGCACAAGGACATAGACAGACAGACACACATAGACGCACTCAGAAAGACAGAGGTATACAGAGATAGAGGAATACAGACACATACAGACACATACAAATAGACGCACATAGACAGAAAAACATACAGAAAGGTATAGACAGAAACATACAAACAGACACAGACAGACAGACAAAAACATACAAACAGACACAGACAGACAGACACAGACAAACACACAAACAAAGCATGCATACACACAAGCACGCACACGCATGCACAGGCGCACACACATACACATACACACAGACACACACCCTACACATTCAAACGGCACATTCATAAACGCCGAACAAAAAACAACTGATTTACCGCAGCGCAAATCCACTTATTCGACCCTTCAAGTCCACGATTTGCACACTGCTACTGTAATTTGACCCATTACCAATAATTTCTCCTCCTACATTCGCCCTCCAAAAAACACAAAGTTTTTAACTTGTCCCCTTATCCCGAGCTAGTAGCTCCACCAGACTCTGGGAAATCGCAAACTGTAAAGAACCTACTGAGTGGTTGGGGTGCAGAAATTCTTAGAGCACTCGATTGATAAATGGCCGCCCGCCAACTTCGTTTTGGCAGAAGATGAGACGCCGACCGCTGCCTTTTAACGATGCGAGGAAAGTGTTTGTGTTTACGATCAATTTGAGCCGACCTAGAAACAAATAGGTCACGACTTCCGCCTTGCTTTGTTAGTAGTACGTTTCCTAGTTAAAACTGTTTTTTAAGTTCACAAACGTCAACTTTTTTCACTTGCAAATGAAAAAATTCTTAACGCCTGACTGAGAAGAGATCGTAGACCTGATGTTTGGAAGTGCAATAACATGGGTGTGAAGTAGGTTTGTGTATTTCGAGCTGTCGTTTGCATTTATTAAGCGCCACTATCTAATTATTAAAGATCAATTGATGGCGCTGAGCAATTGTGAGTGAAGGACTTGCTCAAGGTGCCTATACAGTAACCGTCTCAGGGAAGGAGGCTCGAACCTGTACTCTCCGTGTTACAAGCCAAGAGCTCTAACCAATCGGTTACCGTGCTCCACATACAAGCCAAGCGTCAAAAACAGGTAACTGAAGAGGCGGATTGTTACCTATCGCAATGGTAGCAGAGGAGGTAAGATGGTGAGATCTCTTTATCGTCCGGAAATTAGTGTAGAGTGCTTTGGAGCTTGCTGATCTGTCTTTCTGTCTGTCTGTCTGTCTGCCTGCCTGCCTGTCTGTCTGTCTGGCTGGCTGTCTTTCTGCCATCCTTTGTTGACAGTTGAGTACGAATGCACCATGAATTCTCAGAAAGACTGAAATGAAGGGAAAGAGACAGAGAAGGATGGATGAAGAAAGAGATAGAAAGATGGAATGGCCCTCCGAAGGGCAAATTAAGGCCGAAAAGAGAGGAACGGATTTACCCAGAGAGGGAGGAAGGGATGTAAACATAGATGGACGAAAGGAGACAGGGATAAAAGCAGGACCGGACAGACTGACGGACGGACGCACGCACTTATAGACGTACAGCCTAATAGACCGACGGACGGACGGATGGATGGAGCGAGTACCCCAGAAGAGGAAGCACACCGTTGGACAAGGGTAAAAACTCTTGGGCTAATTAGTTGGAATGAGTGCGGAGACAAGTGCATGCTCAACAGAAACAGGCTCTTGCTTGCTTACGCGCTGTGTCGACCGTCTGACTGACATTAAACTGACATCGAGGGAGTCGCGCCATCCGCCGTCTACGTACAAAGCCGCGCATTAGCGGAGCCGCGTCGCTCAAACTGTCCGCTGTAGGGAAGGGCCGGCGTTGTCCGAATTTCATAAAGCACTGTTACACACAGACTGAGGGAGTACGGGTGCGAGGAGCCCCTTGGTGTGTGTGCCAAGGGCGGATCCAGGACGGTGCAAGCCGACCATTCCCTATATTAGGGAGCACGCCATTGAGTTTGCCCCCAAACCGGTTTCGGCGTGGATTATTTACAAGAATTGTAAAGGAAACTAGCTATAATTATGATAATGATGATGATATTGTTATTATTATTAACAATAACAATAATAATACCAATAACAACAACAACAATAACAATAATAATAATAATAATAATAATATTATTATTATTATTATTATTATTATATTCATATTATAATGATAATAATAATTATTATATTATTATTAATGCTAATATTATAATAATATTATATTAATAATAATTATATTATTAATAGTAATATAATAATAATAATAATTATTATTATTATTATTAAAAGGAGAGAACCTGGAACAGGTCGTCGAGACCCAGCCGACGGGCCCCAACCGATTCTCTGGGTCAAGGAGCCACACCGCCTGTCGAAGGTCAGCCGGCAGGTCGAGGTCGAGGAGACGTCGACGCTCGGGTCAGTGAAGCCCACGACGCAGGCGCCTTCGAAACAGACGACGACGGCGATGAAGAGGAGGGAGTTGGTGGTGCTGGATGTTCGTCCGATCCACACCGGAAGTTCTTGCGCTCCATCGAAGAAACGCCCACAGAACGCTCTACACTTACGCGACCGCTAACTCAGGGTTGCTTCTTCACCACGGCGCTTACAGACAAGATCACGAGATTCGGAGGCGCAGCTAGTCGACCTGTTTCCAGTGTGCCAGCCTGGACGCCACAGCAGCTCTACTTGTTCCAGCAACAATAGATTTGTTTCATAATTGAAAATGTTCCGACACCCTGGAAGTCGTTTCTGACGCCTATTATAATTATTATTATTAATATTATTATATTAGTAATAATAATATAATATATTATATTAGTAATAATAATATAATATATTATATTAGTAATAATAATATAATTATAATATTATTATTATCATTATTATTATTATTATTATTATTATTATTATTATTATTATTATTATTATTATTATTTATTATTATTATTATCGTCTTTCCAATTCAGTCTTCAAGGCCATTGATTCTCGTCTCGCAGAATTTTCTCCCTGGCAGAACTGGAAGAGATGTTGCCGTTCCAGATGTCATTAAAAGTCTCCGGGCAATTTTTTTATCTCTTGAGGGATTACGTTTACATCGGGTTAAAAATACTAATAAACGCAGCTTGATATGAAAAGTGTCATAATATGGATGACTCGTTGGGAAGCCAGTTTTGTTGACTTTAGGCCCTTACCCTATAGCTGGCACTGCCTTTGATTGGTAGGTCTGACTCATACGAGAAACCCGATCAACAGAGTCTCTTCCAACTTTACAGGCGAGAGTGAATTTCTGATGAGTTTCAGAGTTTCTGATCCGTGTTGAAATGAGGATGAGAACTGATGGCAGCCAAATGGAGCGTTGGCAGCTCACGGTTCATCGACTGCCACTCCCTTGATGGTAGAATGTGCCACGTCGGGATATCCCTCGTCCGGGATTTCGTTAGTAGCCAGGTCGTTTGGACGCTGAAAGATAAACTCTCCGTAGTAGACGGTCGTTGTCTGTCTGAAGATCTTGATCGATTTTGTCTTAACGAATCCGTGACACTGTCCTAACGACGCCAATACGACCTGCATCTAATACTTACTCCACCGCCCCATAGTTTTACCCCAGGTCTTCTAGTTTGGCTTACTCTGCATGGTTGTGGCAAGAGATCGGAGTAAGAAAGCTTTATCGGTGTCTGCCATCTGAGCCAAGGGTCTGTAATTCACTTGGCCATTCTGTCCACTCAACTGAGTATTTGGCGTCGTGATGATCTCTGCTTCTCACTTTCCCATTTCACCTGCTCCTTCTTATTAGGCTGCCTCTCCTTCACAACAGACTGACCCTTCTGCAATATTTAATGACAAGCTCGGATATGAGACATCGAGTGATGCCATGTGTTTTTTACTGTGGCGCTATACACCTTTGAAGATCACAGTAGATTAGAAAAACAGACAAACAGACAGGTAAACGAAACGGACCGACAGCAACATAGATACATAGACAGATACTGTAGACATGCACACAGCCAGGTAGGCAGAGAAGCAGCCAGATAGGCAGAGAAGCAGACGGTTATCAATACAGATTGACGGACAGGCAGATACAACAGGCTATCAGGCGGACATGCAGACAGACAAGCAAGCAGACAAGCAAGCAAATAGATGGTAATGATAACCAAAGGATGGACGGACGAACAGACGGGAGGAGGGACAAACAAACAAATTTATTCGTGTTATGACCAAGACAGGAGGCGGTGGGTCGTTATACAGAGACCGACAGAGAACCAGACAGAAGGACGGACGGACGAACGGGCACAGACAACTAGACGAATAGTGAGCACAATATAGAGGTAGGCAAAACGAAATTCATTATCTGGCGCCGGAATATTACCGGCTGAAGACAGGCATTGAAGCAGAAATTATGAGCGATCGAATGAGCAGATTCACCCCAGCTCCCCATCCCTCCCCATCCCATCCTATCCTAATGCTGCACATTTGCTGCGCAAATTTTCCGCCCCACGTGACACCACGAACCGCCTCGCCGACACGCACGCCCTTCCTCACGCAACACATGCACACTTCTCTTTTATATTTAGTCCACTCTGTCTGTTTAAATAAGTAATATATTCTTTAAAATATTTACTTGTTAGTTGCTAAAGTATTATATTAGGCCCATAATTTTATTTCTACAAATATAATGAATGACTCTTATTCATTATTTTATATGGCAATGCAGTTTTCTAAATTTGTTGATTTGTTGCTAAATTTTTCTGTTTATTTGTATAAATATTTGATTAAATTGCTTTAGTTACTGATCAACTTGGAATTCATGAGTTGATCTTAGTCTGGTTTCGATTTCGCATGGCTTTGTGGTAAAAACCTTTGACCTGTAATATCATTGCAGAGAACTGATCCGACCTGACCCGACCTGACCCTTGGTCGACCCAATCGTCGATCGGTGGAATGGCAAAAGCGACTTGGGCCGAGGATCAACGCGAATCGTCGTCTTTATGACTGGTTTAGGATTCCCGACCACTCTCCCGCAGGTCAGAGACTCGGCCCAAGGGTTCCATTTATCATAGGTCATCGCTTCTGGCAACTGCATGCGGTGCAGACGCTGCAACCAAAGCCACAGCTGAAGCAGCAGCTCTAATGAACGCCGATCTCTACATCTAAAAACACACTCATGCACATACATACATACATACATACATACATATATGTGTATATATGTATATATATGTGTATATATATTCATTTATATATATAAACACGTACATAAACCAGCAACAACACATAGAAGCCTTTTGCATGAGAAGCTATATATATATATATATTTATATAAGCATAGAAGCCTTTTGCATGTTTATATATATATATATATATATATATATATATATATATATATATATATATATATATATATATATATATATATATATATATATATATATATATATAAACACGTACATAAACCAGCAACAACACATAGAAGCCTTTTGCATGAGAAGCTCCTACATATGGTCGCGTTATATTACATCGCATCCCATTACAATACATTAGATCACATGACATCTTACGTAATCTAGCGATTCTATTTATTTTCGCATTTACCTACATGTATGTTAAATGTGCATGTTTGTAAAGCCTATGTGAGGGGCACAGTAGCATATTGGATAGAGCGCTCGGCTTGTAACCTGGAGAGTACGGGTTCAAGCCTCCTCCGAGGCGGTTACTGTGTAGGGACCTTGAGCAAGTCCTTAACTCACAATTGCTCAGCGCCATCTATTGATGCTAAGTCATTAGCCTAATAAATGGTGCCTAATAAATGTAGAAATAAAGAATGCGAGGTTAGATGTAGGTATATATGTATAATTGTACATAATTGCCAGCATCTATGTATATGCCAGAATAATAGGGCATAAAGTTATTAATAGTAGGCTTCTGGGAAGCTGTCCAATGTGGTGCGGAATCAGCATGGAGGGCAGGTGGTCAGCTAAAGAAACTTGAATTAACGGTTGGCTAGTGGTTGTTTTTGTGTAAGCAGACGATATTTGTAAAGCTATTTGTAAGGCACAAACACAGCTACTTCAGTTGTACCAAATTCTTTGAAGGCATAAGATGTCTCGCGAAAGTTCATAGGTGAACTCCAGATCGAATTGAAAGAGAACTTCGAGAACGGTAGTTCGATCGAAAATAAAGACAATTTCCTTGCCTAGGAACGCCTACAGATAAAGACAATTCGATCCTTTACGATCGAACTGTCCCTATCAGAGGTCTGTGGCTCTCGAACAGGCTACAGAGGGAGATATTTTTGCACAGACAAAATTTAAGTAATCTGATGCTGGCTTAGTTAAGGCTAGTGATAGAATGGACCTAACACGATTGATGTGTAGATGAATTGTCTTTGTGAATAACTGTTGGATGTGAACATTTATAACTGAAGGAGCTAAATTTCTTGCTGGACAGTTTACAACAACATTCTTTTGCTACAGTGTATCCAACATCTTATAATTCAAAGTGTACGGGCAACTTATTAAGCGCCAGACATAATATTACTTTGCATTGCATTAAACTGCATTATATTTATTACATTGCACTGCTGTACATTGCATATACCTTACGTTACATCACATTGCTGTACATTTATATGTAAATGCAGAATTGTTGTTAAGTAGCTGAAAAATTGAAAATGTACTAAAAGTGAAAGGTATAAATAATGCGCTTGCTTACACGTCTGTATATTGACTCTTCGGAAGCGTGGTTTCGAGGTAAAAGGTTTATTTGGCTGAGGCGCGAACACAACCACAGCAATCCAACGACAAGACACTCCTTTAGCCCCTCAACTGGTGCTGATACTTTGCTGACCATTAAGGAAAGAGGGGCTGATGAGGCCACAGGTGTTCACGAACAGTCACCTGTCCAAGAAATAACCAGGTTCGATGGTGTCTAAATTCACTGCGTCTGCCAGCCACAAAACCAAACAGTCACCATAATAAGTGGTGACACCAATAATCAGATCAAATTATCGATAAACGTATTCAATCAGGTCAAATCTAATCAGATCTGAACTGTTTTATCTAAATAGTATTAAGATAAAAATCTTTAAAAACATTATCAGATGGAATCTATTTTGAATCCATCTGATGATGCCGAATGATTTTGAAGCTTCAAAGTTTATCTTGCTGCTCAACTACTGATTGCCATTGAATCCTCCATTGCATTGACTCATTTCTCTGCTCTTTGTATAATATCTTAGATGATTTCTAACGCATATTGACGCATCATATAGGCCTACGTAGATAGGCATATATTAAACCTTGTGCTCTTTACATTAAGGCATTTTTGCTCAGAAGGCCGAGTCTAATGCTTTGCTAGGTGTATATATGAGGATATGAGAAGTTTTTCTAAAGGTTCTATACAAATATCTATATATATATCCTTTGGGTTAGCGCCGAGTTTGAAATTATTCATATTTAGTAATATTTGCGTGAAATATGACCACCCAATGTAGCAGACACAAAAGAGACAGTGGCAATCCGGAGTGGCAATCCAGACACACAACAGACGAGGCAGAAAGATTGGACAGATAAAAAGGGATCGACACCCAGACACTGAGACAGATGAGGCATAAAGTCTTGATATATATTTAGGAATGACGTCAGCAGACGATCGAGACAGTTTTGCGAAACGCGCCACTAGACCAGATTTGTTGGAATTGGAGGCAGGAAGATGAGATGGACAAAACCACAGCACAAACAGTCGAGAAAGAAAATGAAAACATACATAAAATCGGATGATATAACCAGAATGAATTGAGTGAATTAGTGAGTGAGTGGGTGGGCGGATGGGCCGGTGAGTGAGTGAGTGGGTGAGTGGGTGAGCGAGTGAGTGAGTGAGTGAGCACAAAAGGCATAAAGTTCAGGACATTCTTCTGTCTATTGTGTCCATACATTCATCCATCCATCAAACACTTGTGTCTGTCATCCTATTGACCCTTTCTTCGTACTGCTATCCATCTTGTCATCCTACCATCGATCTCGGCAACCTGCAATTCCATCCTGCCATGTAGCTTGTAGACATATTAATCTTGTTATTCTGCTATTCATCTAGTCATCCGGCATTCTTAATGTAATCCCGCAAGTAATTGTGTCATCCTGCTGTCCATCTTGCCATTTTGTCATCTATGTTGTAATCCTGCCATCGATCTTTAAATCTTGTCAAAATGCTCATCATCAAGTCATCCTGTTATCAATTTTGTTAATGGATCTTGCAAAGCTGATATCCATATTCTTATCTAGCAATTCATCTTGTCACCTTGGAATCCATCTTGTTAATCTGCAGTTCACCTTGTCATCCTGCAAACCATCTTGTTAATCTGCAGTTCATCTTGTCATCATGCAAATCATCATGACACCATTCAATTCATTTTGTAATCCTGCAATTCATCTTGTTATTCTGCAATTCATCTTGTCATCCTGAAATTCATGTTGTAATCCTGCAGTTCATCTTGTCATCCTGCAATTTATTGTGTCACACTGTTGTCTCATCAAAGTATCGATCAGTTGATGATTTTTGCGTCGCTTACTCACTGAACCAGTGACATCGTCAGTTCCCCATTATCCCTCATTACTTCTTCGTGCTTTCAATTTCCATAAATTGTCTCAGCCTTCTAATCTATATGCCTTGCTAAGGCTGACAAGATTTAGGGATTTATGGATATATATATATATATATATATATATATATATATATATATATATATATATGAATGTATTAAATCGAGAAACACTAGGCGATTATCGAAAAACTGGCAAATTGCAATACACACACTGTAGTTATATATTATAAAGTTATATATAGTCTATATTATATTTAAATGAGATTATTTCAATGTACGTTTAAACGTGCCATTCATATATAGATATATTATCTCTCGTTCGCAGTTGGATGGAAGTCTACGGGAATTGGTACCAAAGAGTCTCAATCAATTGATTCCCTTCGTCCATTGGGAGATTTTTGATAGCACCGATATTGCTTCTTTGCAACATTCGTGTGAGCCTCACGGGATGTCTCGTGAGAAATTTACTGCGAATGCGATACAAGGCACATTTAAAGCATATCATAGATTGTGATTTTGTGCTGATATTAGCGGAACGTTGCGATTTCCGGCCGATTTTAGAGAAAAACATTGGGATATCAGAGCAACAATAGGGGAAAAATGTGATTCCGGTCGATATTAGAAGAACATTGTAATTTCTTGGCAGAATTAGACGAAAACCGCGATTTTTGGGCAATTATTATAAGCGGAAAAAAGCGGGTTCTGGGCGATAATGGGAACGAATAGTAGCTGATGGCGTTTTTTGCGAATTGATTCTGTGATGCACTGCAATGTATTGCATAATTTACATAGCGCATTGTTCACGATTCCTCCGAGTAGATATGTTGAAGAGTGCGAACATTGGAGAGTGAGATCTCCAGCTGATCAGTTTACAGCCAAAAATTCAAGCAGACGATCATCAAATAATTTTATTTGAAAAATGTTTTGCACGGAATGAGTGATAAATAGTTGCAATGACATGAAATGCTGTACGATCTGAACTGCAGACACAAAATATCGTTCATTAATTATCTTTCAACATTGAAGTCAGGAATAGTTCTGATTGATGTCTGATACAAAATTAGCGTCACTTAAGTGTTGACAAACTTCACAATCCGTAAGCCCCTCATTTAAGATTTAAATATTCTTTTAGAACACTGTTGGCTTGCAAGCAAAAATATCAGCTCTGTTCTAGCAACAACTGCCGCATGAAACGACTCTAGTATCTAGAATCAGTGCTATTTGTGTTCATTAACTCTTAAGCGTATTTAATGCGGCTATTATAAGTTGCAACTAATACAATTAATAATCAGCCTTAAACCAGAGGCTTAAATCAGTTAAAATAGTCAGTTAAAGATTGACGCAAATTGAACTTCTAGCAAAGTCATCACTAAAATACGCCATCACCCCATGTCAATCAATCAAGAAGGCATGTATCTTTATAAAATTCTTCAAAAAGAATAATAATAATAATAATTTACCTCTTCACCAATCAGTCTTTAAATCTCAATGGATCATATGTACCTCGGGGATACAAATAATAAATAACACCGTACAGTGGATTTTATGGCGCCTGCGTGTAATGCAGAGGGCATTGACCTATCGCGTGTCAGGTCAATTTCCCAAAGGTCAATACGATGAGACAGAGAGATAGTCTACAGTGGCTAAGTCTAATGATTGAAAGACGGAGTTTTCTGAAGGGCAGCGCTGACATATTGATGCTTTTTAGCTGAAGTGCAGCCACGACCTTCTGCAACCATTAGGTCGTGCTTTTTGGTTCCACAGTGTTTTTTTATAGAAACCTTCTAACAGGTTGCAGTGCTCTACAATTGACTGCCCAGTCTCATGACGCACTGGGATTCGAAGCCCAGACACAGGAGCGAAAGATCAATCCATTAGCATTCAGTTATGACGCAAATGATAAAGGTGAGGGGAGGAAAGGCAAAATCAGTCACGGTAAATGAAAGTAACGTAATTGCCGGGAATAACAATTCATTTTGATTCTAACAGCTTCTGAGATTTACTTTTAAAATGTATCTATAACTTTTACTGAGAATTCGGTACCTAGTGAAACTGCACGATTTCTGTTTTAGAAACAAATCTCACGGCTCTTCCATCATCAAAGATACATAAGGAATCTAGTTCTATGCAGTTCAAGAATCGTTTTGACGCACACGTATAGGCCCTATCCCATCTATAGCTCCATACATAATACATTAAGCATGTGTGTGTGTATCTGAAATATGCGTGAATATTATACAGTATACATATATTAAATGTATATGTATATTTCGAGCATATATATATATATGGATGAGTGTGTCGATGAAATATGGAAACCGATAAAAGGATATATCTGTGTATTATCAGACTGTAGTCATTTTGTCAATCTCGTAATTCTGTTCCATTGGACTGTAGCTGCGCCGTAGTCGATTACAATTATGATAGTACACATGCGCTCTGATGGGGGGCGTTGCTTGCTGAGGCTGCGGCTGTTGATGTTGCTGCAACAGAAGATGGTGATGATGCGCATAGGGATGCGGTGATGGATGCTGCTGATGAGGTTGCTGATACTGGACGCGAAGGGGCGGCGTGTACTGTTGTTGTTGTTGTGGTGGTGGTGGTTGTTGTTGTTGTTGTTCGGGCTGCAGTTGATGATGGTGGTGGTGAAAGGAATTACGCAGTTGGTTTTCGGTTGACTGGTTCTGGCGCAATGAACCATGACGATCATGTCGCACTTTCCTGTTTGCTCCGTAGTTGAGTCGTCGACCGTAGGCCATAACGATGCGTACTACGTCGGCGCACAGCTGCAGGACCTCGACGAGCGTGATGACCGAGATGCCGACCCAGAGGCCCAGCTGGCCGCCGATGTCCGACACGAGCCGGATGAGGTCATAGTCGGGCGACTCGGTCGTCTTGATGATGTTACTGTCGGCGATGTGGATGTTGACCCGAGACACGAGACTCTTCACCTTGTCCGGGTAGTTGCTGCTTCCGTTGTGTCGATCGGGCAGCTTCTTCTTCTTACTAGCATCCAGTTTCTCGAGGAACGCGTCGACGAGCGCGTAGAACGCCGCCTGCTCCTTGCTGTTCTCCGGAAGCATAGACAGGCTGTAGCTGGCGTCATACATGACGTCACTGCACGGCGGGAAGCAGCGACACCTTTCAATCGCGTCCGGATGACGAATCGTCATGTTTTCGTAGACGCTCTTGCGACACTTGAGGCGTTTGTTGAACTCCGTTCCTGTCTTCTTGCAGAGAGTCGTCAGCGGCGGTCGACTGTTCTCGTCTGTCATCGTGCAGTTGCTCAGCTGGGCCGGAAGCTGCAGGCAGAACGGAAGTCCAGTGTGGTTCATGCTGTCCGTGAGAGGAGTGCGGAAGTCGATGCATCCGCAGCGGTCCATGATCTCCTTCTGGATGCACTGGTTCTGGCAGTAGATCAGAGAGTACTTGAACGGCCCGTTCGTCGCTTCATCCGTGCAGTTGCCGTGAGGCGGAGGGATGCGCACGTTCTCGCGGGCCTTGACGCCGATCGTAACGGAAAACCCGGCCGGGATGTCGTAGCCGTCTGCGGTGGGATGGGGCATCGTGCCAGGGGAATGAATGACCACACGAGCGCCCTTGCCGCTGGCCACGGCCGGGTCGGCCAACTGCAACCCAGGCACGATTTCGTCGGTCGTCGAGTTGGCCGTGCGGCCAGGGATGCCGGAAAAGAGCAGCAGCGACAGCCCGTACTCGACGCCAGACAGACGCGTCGTTCCGGACTCGATGATCTTGTGCGGTTGGAAGGTGAAACAGTTGAAGTAGAACGGATCAAAGACCTTAACGAAGGTCTTCTCCATGTCGCAGCTCTCTCCCATGAAGCGACAGTTGATGATGAAGTCCTTGATTTTAATTCCGGCCTTCGAAGACAGTTCTGGCCCGACGCTTGCGGCCAAGGCCAGCCGAGAGGAGACCTCAAACAGCGCGTAGTTGAGCTGCTTCTCGTGCTGGCGGTCCGGTTGGTTGAGAAAGAATACGGAGTGCTCGGCGAACTTGGCGTACTTCTGGATGAACTCCTCAACCCAGGGCTCCCCGTGTGCGCTCGAGCCACTCCCAGAGGCAGACGCGTTATCCGTGAAGAACCGTTCCAGACGTTCAACGACGTAGATGTCCAGGTGGTCAGTGTTGCAGATCGTGACGGAGGGAAACGTAACGGGCCGCTGGACGATCTCAACGTTGACCTTTTTCGGATATGAGTAATACTGGTTGAGAAGGTTTCCGCTGGTCCAGAGGAACATAAGGAAGGCAAAGACGCAGACCATCGACCAGAAGACCCTGGCCGCCATTGTTCGGGCGTTGATGATGCGTGGAATACAGTTCAGCGACGTGTTATTGGCGAATTCGTTGAGGACGCCGTGTACGCCGGTGCTGACGGTGGCTGCTCCAGAGCCCACGGCCGCAGCGGACGAGGAGGTGGAGCCCTTGTCGTCGTACGTCGACTGCAACATGACACGCAGCAATGACACCAGCACCGGCGGCAGGATCTCGAGAGCAAGGACCGGCTACAGCGGCGCAGGGGATGAGGCATAAGATGCACGGACGGATTCACCAGCGATGAATCACCGATGCACACGATCACACTTATACGAGAACTGTTTCATAGACTCGCCTAGAATCGATTCACTGGTGCTTCGATTGACTGATTCACTCATATAATAGTCTGCTGAATAATTGATGAATTATTGCACTGAATCAATAACGGATCAATTCATTCAATAGCTGTATAAATTAAGTCACTGATTCACCGGTGAACTGACTTCCTAATTCAACCTAAATGCACTGATACACTAATAAATTGATTCAATGATTCGTCTAAACATTAACAGACAGATGAACTAACACGCGATCGTTAATTTTCTCAGAAGATTCGTGCTAATGTTACGCTGCTTAGCCCTATGATCGATGATCCAAACCTGATCGCGGCATCACTGCAAATGCATTGGTTCTCTACTGACGCTCTGCCGATTCGCCGAACAACCATTGACCTACAATAAGTAATCCAAAGCTAAGATCATTTTAATCCAACCATAGCTTATCTAGTTCCAGTTTCTAAGATGCTATGCTGTAGCTAGGGTTAGAATTCCGAAGAATTCTGTCAAATTTGATTGAAAGACATTGATTGAAAGGTGACTGACTGAAAGGTTGACTGACTGAAAAGCTGATTGATATTGGAAAAGTTGTCTACTTTTAGGATTGATTCAAGGGCGGCCTTGTATTACATTACATTACATTGCGACCACATTACATTAGGTTGCATAACATCATATCGCATTACATTACATTGCATTTGCCATTTTTCCGAATTGGCAAAATCAATGAATAATTCCTGAAGCATTACAAATGATCTGTAAAACAATTGATCGGTTCACGCACAAGATTCATACAGCTTCCTTAGGCCTAATAAATCCGGTTTAGACATGTACACGATTAGCGAAAGAATTTGAAGCACGCACCGATGGCAGCTGTTGACCTGCCAATCAAACAGCTGCGCAATAATGAATTCGGTTTTAGTCATGCACACAACATTAATCACCTGCTCCACCAGAGACGTGGATCTCCATTCCAAGCCCCCTCCCCCGTCCCAGATGTTGTCAATGAGCTCCTCCTTCTATCCTGAAGTGCAGCTCTGCAATGCGTCACGGGTGGAAGGATAATCGCCAGCCTGTCAAAAGGGTGCGAAGCCAGAAGCAAGCTGTTGTTTCAGGCAGATGACACCAGCAACTATTGTACCACATTCTGTGATCTCCCTCAGATGTTACTGAGAAAGTAATGAGTCAGCAGATGTTGCGTTAGATGGATCTAGACAGTTTCATGCTAAAGCTTCAGAAAAAGGGCCATTCGACCGAAATAATTTCGTCACGGCTCAGCTTTAAAGTTTGTGACGCTTCAGACTGCAAATGTCACACTCCTCCCTACGTGAGCACACCATTATGTAGAACAATATAGTGCTAACTTGACTTGCAACATCCGATGGAATCGTTGGTCGACCGTCTACAAGATGCTCGTGCTATTTTAATTACCCATGGCTTGGGCATGGACGTTCTTTCAAGACTATCCATGCAGTGCGCCACAAGACTCTCTTGCGCATCTTATACAAGACACAAGATTATCACTCCATCAAATGACGTTTAGCAGGACTTCACATTTCTAGTGTTGTCCGTGACCTTGGTGTGCAAACAACTGTTTATGGCAGACCAAGCTCACTCTCACTCCACTCTAACTTTTTTCGCCAGATAAGAATCATACGGTGAAACTAATGGACCGAAGCCGATCTCAACCTCTTTCATCATCATAGCTTTACTAACTGCAACGCTGTTCTTGCAGGATTTTTGGCAATTCTTCGCATACGACAGCGGGAGTTTCGCCTCGGCTCAATTCGTGCATTTATCAGACTATCAGCAGCATTAGGCTGATTAAACCGCTTGATGGAATATTGCCGAATGAAATTCAAGAACCTCGTACACTGGCCAACTCCCAAATTCGGTTGGTTTCGACCTACTCGATCATCCTTTTCTGTATTGAACGCCGACCAACCACAAACAAGTAAATAACCAGATAACTAATTAATCGACGTAAGGTCGCAGAAAATTTAGGTCATAGCGCGGAAAGTCCACCAGCCATTCACAGACAAGTCGACAACCCGATGACTCATCAGTGTCATAGAGATTTTCGAGACAAAAACACCCTTAATCAACACTGAAAAAATATGTTGTGTCCGTCTAAACAGCATCACCGAAAAGCGCAATCAGCGCTTTCAACTTGCTTATTTAATTAGACTCACCTTTTAGATATATAGCGAATGGTCTAGCTTCACTGTCTTTGAGAGATTCCGAACACTCGTGCAAATTGCGTATGTCCAATAAAGGCATTGCTTTATAACAGGAAAGTTCATCAACATTGTTCAGAGTAATGTCTGTCGCTAGTAAACATTATATCGTAACCAGAATGTATGTAATGCAACTCGAGACTTAGGTAGCGCCTTCCATGAAATACATCTTCAAAGTGCACCCGGCCCGTTTAACCGACGTCATAAATCATCAAGAACGGAAAATTCATCTGCAGGCGAATGATGCTCGGACAGCAGTAAAAATTTTCCATTAGCACATGGAATTCTGCCAACATATTCTCTTCAAGCTTGGCAGCTGATAATGAATTCAGAGTTCTTGGTTCGTGTTGTATAGAGCAGCGCTTCCCAAACTTCTTCGTGTCACGGAGTGGCAGGAATTTTCTCACTGCAGCAGCATCGGTGCCCACTTTATTAATTATTCCGCTTTTTAGAGCACCTAAAATTTCCTAAATTCTTAAGATATGCTTTAAAATCGTATTAAATGCATTTTCAACCAATTCTATGACTCTATTGCCATTTAAAATGCTAGCCTAATAAGTGTTTTTGTTATGACTTTTAAAAATATAGTTCTTTCTAATTTATATGAGAAATATGGCGGAGCCATTTCTTCATTATTCTATTTTTTGAAGATGGTTGCGGACCGGGAACTGAGGGCTCGCGGACCGGCACCGGTCCGCGGACCACCACTTTGGGAAGCACTGGTATAGAGGACGAGGAATGATGACAGCCGACTGAAGCGTTCGCAACAGACGATTATTCCTCAATCCATCTGGCTGCACTTCTGCATGTGTCGATGGTCTTTCGAAGCGTAAACAGATCAGCTTCGAAGCGTCGACTCGCTCGATTTGTAACATAGCGTTAACTCAATAAACGACAAGGTGTCTATGATTTTCGAATGTGTATCTTAAAGAACTCAACGAACAATTCAATCACAACTATCTTGAATCATCGCAACATATGAGCGAACGAATCTGTCAACGACATTTGTAACTCAAATTACCAACAGAGAACAAGACAGACCGACTACTGTCAATAATAGCCTTTACAGTTTTACGTCTCAACACTCTTTACTATCCAATTATACATACCATACATACTTGCATAGTTCTAACCATGTTTCTTGACACTGCCTTTAAAGGGCTTGTAGCAGGCATTACGTGAGTAGTGTATCTCCGTAGCACGTACCTGGCGACGAATTTAACGTGGCTGCACTCCATAAATTTTCTGACTTGGGATATTTAGGTCGATTCTTGGCGTAGCTACGGCGTAATCCGTGTCACGTATTCGGCAAACGTGATGTTTGGTCCGGCGGAAGCTAACAGCCGCAAGACCCGCTGTCCATGGCTATCGTCGCGAGATTCCTCCAAAACCGCTTGCATAGACTGCGGTACTGTTCGACCCCTCCCCTTTAAATGCCGTTGCAAGAAAAGGTCATCTAGGCAAGGAAAGGTCAGTTCTATGCGTTCATTTGATTACAAGCCTCTTTTAGCATTCGCTCTTAGATGCCTGGACCTAGTTTTCGAGGATTGTTTGACTTAAGCGCACGTGCGGCAACATCAATTCAACAACTGGGCAACAGTTCTCTTGCAACAATGAAGCATCGAGATTCGAACTGACGACGCAGTGGTTTAAGGCCACAGTGCCTCAACGGCTCTCCAAGTACTAACCGGGTTTGAAGCTGCTTAACACTTCAACGCGCCTGCCAGCGTCCATCTTTCGTATCCACAACTCAAAGCCGCCTACCTATAGAACCCTGCAGTAATTGGCAATTCCTCTGAGTCCAAGACTATAAACGTTGTTGAAATCAACGATGTATCCAGAATAAAGAGCTCCGGACAGAAACTGAAAACGTCGATAGGCCGAGGGTTGTGCAGTAATATCCCTAGACCTAAACACCATATTGAAGCTGTTAATTCTGATGGGCTTAAGACCTATACGTCCAGCAGAAGAACAGTAACGACGCTTAAAATTCGCTGAATATTAAACTACGATCAAGAATAGGTAAATAAGAAAGGGTAAAAAATTGCAAAGAACGGCGCCATCGCCTTTTTTTAGACACAAACATAATTACAAATGACTTACTTAGGTCAGGCCATGTAATTATTCTAAAGAAAGAAACTCGCAAACAAATCATTCAGTAATCGTTCTGTTTTGCTGTGCGACCAACGATGTCTCGTAATGAAACGCACACCAAAGTAGCTAAGTTCTTCACACTCGAGCCATTTAAAGAAAGCGTTAATCTGGCGCAGGAAATCATCGGCAAAATTAATGGCACGGATTTTCACTGTGACGCAACAGTTGCTGGTCAACAGAGTCCTTCCACCTCAATTTATTCTGCGAAACTCGCTCACCGTAATAATCTCACTCGATCTGATCGAACATAAACACTCATATACTGCTAATACCCACTCTCCAACGTATGTATGTATGTATATATGTATGTATGTATGTATGTAGGTATGTACGTATAGCGCTCCCAACCCGCCGTACAAGACTTGGGACAGAGATACTCCTGGGCTGCAGATGGTCGACACGGTTGACCCAAAACAACAACTTTCAAATGTATTCTGCTACGTTTCGTGTAAAAATGAGTATCCTGAATCTGAGTCCATCCTCGACGGAGAGCAAGTTCCTGGCGTCATTGCTGAAGATGAACTATAGATATCGGCATATAAGAACAGCATTGCAATAGGTCAACCCTTCAGGGTTATGCCATGTATCAACGATCTTTCGACGCGTCAATAGATCGGGCTTCGAACTGCATGCCGACTCGCCCGATATGCAGCGTAGCGTCAATTCGAGACAAGACTCACAGTCTTTGTTTTTCTTATGTATATAAATGAAACGAACAGTTCAATTATAAAAATACTTCTTCGACATACATTATCTGAACACAGAATTCTATCAAACAACAGACGCAGACTATCAACTGAATACAAGACAGATTAACGCTACCAAATTAACGCGCTCTCCTCAACGAGACATTTTTGGCCGTGCTTATATTCTCTTTCCCGCCACGACAACAGACCAGTTCAGACTGGGTTCAATTCTCGCCGATAAAATACGCGGCCGTTAATGTCGTGGAAAATTCTGCAAAGATAGTTTTCACTTTTGATATTAAAGCAAATGCCTCCGACTGAAGACATGTCAAGTACAATTGGACGTTATCAGAATATCGGTGGGCCAGACCTCCAGGGGCAGTGATGAGCTGAGTAGATAAGCTGTCTGTGTAAATCATGTCTGCAAATGGACAAGTACGTAGTCCAGTGGGACACCAGATGGCTTTGCGTGCTTATGCAGAATTATACGAGCCAATGGTCACCTTCGTCATCGGCTTATCCACGAAGAACTTGGCTTCATCTAATGCACTCGGTGAAATGTTCTGTATTCTGCTAGACAACTGGTTACGGGCATTTCGCATAGACAGGCGCTGACACTTCAGGCATGGATGTCGACGATTATTCGAGGATTCGATCTATCGAGCGAACTAACGAACTGACAACTAATCCTATTGTTAGCGCAGAGTTAACTCAAGAAAAGAACCACAGACCTAAATAAACGACCATTTGAGTGACTACAGTACTTGAGAAGTCAACATACGGTTGCTAAACGTAAGAATCTTTCAACAATAGTAACCCAAAGTAACAACTGAGTACACGACTTATTACTGCTACAACATCTTTCTCGCTATGTCATACAATGCATTTGCTTCCGATTTTTATAAACTATTTCCCGCCAATTCAACGGTCACCGCTAACGTCAAATGATGGGCGCAAACGCCAACTAATAAGAAGCTTATATCTGAAATTTGCGCGCAAACGCCCACCAATCAGAAGAGTAGATTTACAATGCGGGAAAACGCCGTCCAATCACAAACAAGTAAATAAACAGGTAACCAATCGACGTAAAGTCGCGGAAAATTCAGGCCAGAGCCCGGAAAGTCCACCAGCCATTCACAAGACAAGTCGACAACCCGATGACTCCGTGGTGTTGCGCTGTCAGGTCTGGAGAGCCTCTGATGAGTTTGCCTTGAAGTGGTGCTATATAAATGTTCGATTACAATTACGATGCATACACAGACACAGACACATACATACATACATACATACACATATACACGCACGCATACATACATACACGTATACATGCATGCATACATACTTACATGTGAAATGTGACGATGCTATTTACGGTGTGATATGATGCCATTTTGCAATTATATTTATTTTACCAATATTTGTGTTTTTATTATCTGGCAATGCTGTATTCCAACAGCAGCCATAGCGTTCTTGCTCCGATCTTATATTTGCACACAGGCTACACATAGTCCTAGTACTTGTTTTTCAGACAAATATAACCAAGATACTTAGATTCGAGATACTTAGTAGATTCCGATAATTGCAGCTTCTTAGCCGTTTCGCGTTCTTTCCGATTACGATGAAGACTTCGAACTAATCACGAGTTGTGTTTTGTCATCTAGAAGCT
This sequence comes from Norana najaformis, assembly GCA_964023275.1. Taxonomy (NCBI): domain Eukaryota; kingdom Metazoa; phylum Annelida; class Clitellata; order Crassiclitellata; family Hormogastridae; genus Norana; species Norana najaformis. Next base: position 36,292,951 of record OZ029913.1, on the reverse strand, counting down.
TAATTACCTCAAAGTCTTCAAAATTCAAAGCCTATTTACTTCAAAATCTAATGAACTTGACGCCCAAATTTCTTATTACTTAAATGGCTATTTATTCTAAAACCTAATGGTCTTAATTTTATCTTAATTTATGGAAGCTTACTTATCTTGCCGCAACCTAGATGTTTTAGAACCTGTCTCGATTCTTAGTGATCCGAACGGAAATTTCCTCGGAAGCCTTGTTATCCTAAAACCAAATATTTTCTCCTCATTAGTGTAAACGGCAATTCGAAATCGTCTCTTTTGTATTCAGCTCACGCGCACCAAACAATGGATTCTCGCGTAACAGTAGCTCTTACTTCCTTCGGTTCCCCTGGATGAAAATTCCTCTGAATTCGGACAGAATCGAATCACTCGCATCAATTCTAAGCCGTTGTTGTCATGTGTTGTCGCAGTGACAACATCGCTCGACTAACGATCGGAATAACAAATCCGCAATCTGGCCAGACGTTGGCCATGGCGTCGCTGCTCTTCGACCGCACTGAATCAGTAGCAGCAGCGCTGCAGGAACACCACACATGCAGGTTCCCACGGCCGACACGTCTCCTCACAGCGACGACAGCAGTCCACGGACTACAGCGATGCTGCAGTCGCCGTGGCTTGCTAAAACGCAGCAACTCGACTTAAAATTCGAATGGAGAATCTGTTCTGCTGTTACAGAAGAGACAGAGAAATCCGCTTAGATACAAAAAATGCAGATATCAGGTGAATGAATTACGGTTAGATTAGTGCAAGGTAACCGGCTACTATATTGTAATGTAAAGGCAAATGTAAATCTCCAAGATTTCGACACAGAAGCAGTCAAAATATGTCAACGGATAATGACCACGATATGCAGCAACATGCGAATCTTTATTAATGTCTTTCAGTTCAGGCAATGCACATTTAACAGAATATGCTTCTTTTTCAATAGTTGCCATTTTCTTTGGGTTTCAGTCAGTTTTGATTAATAAACGAAATAGGCCTTTCCTCATCTTCATTGTTAAATTATGTTAATACAGCTAGAACTGCAGTATCACCTGTCATAATAAAAATTTTCATAATTACCAACGCTAATTATAGGCCAAAAGAGAATTTTAACACAAACAACGTTTCAGCATTTCAAAAGCTTTTTATGTACATCAACAACAATTTTCTCTGGCACTTTCTTACAAGTAAAATCTGACAACGGATTATAACGATCTTTGCAAAATTAAGGATGAACTGTTGGTAATTACAGATTAACACGACTGCTTGGTTGACTTTTTCTGGTTTTCGGTCTTCCATTTTCACCTTGCACTTTATATTTATCAGGATCCATTTAAGGTTTCCAGATCCAACAACATGACCAATGAATTTAATTACTGGTTTAGCCAATTCACATTTCTTTAGATTAAAGCTAGATAATGTATACCCATTTGTTGAAAAAAAAAACAATTCCAAATGTTATGAGTGTTCCTATCTCCAACATGTACTACTAAAACGTCTACATATGATTCTGAAAACGCTTTTACAGGTTGCAGCACAGTATTAATGGATTTCATAAAAGTACAGCTTGAGCCTATAAAGAATACGAGTCGACACGTTCTTAATCGTAATCGTAATCGTAAACTTGAAGTTTCTACAGTGCCCAACGAAAGTTAAGTCGTGAGACTTTAAAGTACTAGCCAAAGTGTGGGTGAAGGAGGAAGAATTGGCTGCAGTGAAGCCAGAGAAAGATTCAATCAAAGAACCTCCGACCCCTTCCACGATCCAAGCCGATGGTGGAAATTCCAAGGTTAAAATGGAAATGCCAATAACAGAAGACGAGAAAGTCGACAAAGACGGCTAGAAAAGTTGGAGATAGAAATAAAAGTAAAAAGGGAACGCAAGAGCAGATGAGGATAAACGGGAAATGGATGGAACAAGGAACTCTAAACTACATATGCAGAGACAGCAACTCGAAGCCCAAAGGTCACAAGCAGAAGCCGCAGTAAAAACAAGACGTGCTAAATTGGAAGCCGCAGAGAAATCGAGACAGACCGAATGACAGATGCAAAAAACAGCAACTTGAGTAACAAAAGCAGCGACAAAAGCAAGATCGAATATATAGAATAGGAGCAAAAGAGACAGGAAACGAAAGATATGCAGTTTAGAGAACTGGCATTAGAACGAGAAGAGCGAAGAAAGTTAATGGAGATCATGAGAAAGAAGCTGGAGCAGCAAAAGAGAATAAGAATATAAAATTATGAGTTGATGCAACAAAGAAATGAAGAGAAAAGGATAAGTAGGCTGGAAGAGCAAGTATAACAGTAGGAAAAAACAGGAAGAAAGAGATGAAGAAATTTGTAGAAGGACGTAACTGATATCGAAAATAAACAGAATTCAGGATCAGTTAAACATGTTTTGTCCAAGATGGCTTCCGATTAAGCAGAGATTCCTTCGTACTTTGAAACAATGGAAAATGTTTTTAACGGTTTTGGTACTGAGAAACAATTTTGGGTCAAATTGAGATTACTCTTAATGATTCCGAAAGTTATAACTGTTTTCGATCGCTTCAATTATACCGCTTTTTGATGACTATAGCAAACTTATAAGAGCAGGGATTTTAAAACCATCAACCAGTTGCATGGCTATTCCGTTGGTCATTGTAAATAAGGAAGATCATAGCCTACGACTTGCTTGTGATTATCGTTGCATTAAAAGTTTTATTGTTGAGTGACAATATTCCATGACTGTGGTTTCTGAAGTGTTAAGCAAGATTAAAATATAAAATTTATTTCCTTATTTGACTGTAGAAGTGCTTTTTGGACATGTTCTGAATAATAGTCCGATCATTGGAAAACGGCATTGGTTGCACATATGACTTATTTTGGTGGTTTTGTGTACTGTTTGGCATGAATAATTCAGACCATACATTAATGAAAGCTATTAGTTTTGTGCTGAAACCCGTAAGAGCGTTTTCAGAAGCATATGCGGACGATGTGGCATTACATTCTAATGTTTGGAACACTCGAAGACATTTTAAATTATTTTTACAACAAATGCGTGAACAAAATTCGACACTGAACCCAAAGAAGTGTGAATTTGTCAAGCAAGAAATTAAGTTCATTGCACCATGAGTAATTCGGTAACTGAGTTAGTTTTTGCATGCACTGATCACGTGCTTACTGCTGCCGCGCGTTGAGAGCGCCACGCAGCAAAGGTGCTGACGTAAGCAGTAATTCTTGTCTAGCCGCATTTTATTACGTAGTTGCTCGCGAGTCCTGTGTTATGATGAGTCAGTGGGTTTTTGGAAAACACCAACGAGTGCGCAATACCGGGAGGTCTGGACTTATCGGCTGTCTTGGCGGAAAAAGGCCTCTTTAAACAGACACAAATGTAATGTTGAGGAATTGTGAAGATTATGTTGCAGTGGTCTGTCGTGTGCTAAGTTGAAAGTTTAAGTTGCAAATGTCTTTGATAAATTCGTGCGTTTAGAAACTGTGACGATTCAATACTGTATACTATACAGTATTGAATACTGTATAATATACTATATACTCTACTGTTGTGATTAAACTGTTTGTTTAATCATGCTTTTGAAAAATCAAAGATTGTCTTATTCGCGTTAACGCTACGCTATGAAACGGACAATGCGACGTTTCGGAGCCCATTCGCTGACAACTACGAAACATTACCGATAGTATGTATGTATATGTATATATGTATGTATGCCTGTATGCACCCATTTTAACTTTATAAAGCGCATTTGAAGAACCACTCAGAGGCGCCTAAACATGGCTATCAAACAGTTGTTAAAAATTTTCTATTGTAGGCTACGCGTCGTTACAACGTGAGTGTTCGACATCCGTTGGGTTGTTGGGGCATTGACGTTCTTAGCAGTGGGACCATTGTGCCTCCCTCGCCTCTCCTTCCAGTTCCATGCAGATTTATTCAATCCAACTCAACCTTAAGACTTGTCTTGTCTTCAACCGTCCTCGAACCGGGGATTGGTTGCACCAAGGACAATTTTGTGCCATCCGCTTCTGTCCCTTGTCTCCTGTAATAACTGGCCAAACGATAATTCAGTCCACGACCTGATGTTATCGATCCATGTCATCTTGGGTCTTCCGCGAGCTCGGGTTCCAGAAATTAAGTCTTGGGCGATTTCTTTCTCTAAGCAGTCTCCACTCTTTCGCAGCACATGCCCAAAGTATGAAAGCGTCCTCATTTTGATTAATCCGAGCAGACTCCTCTCTATTCCTGCAGTCTATAGGAGCCATTCGTTCGTCTTCTTGGTTACGTTGACCACGTTGGAGTCATCAAAAGTACGCATTTTGCTTTCTGTGAACCTGATCCACCGTAGTCTCCAAGTAGCTAAATCGCAGCATTTGTTAATATACCCCTGGTTATGGGTAAGACGAGGTCAGGCTTTTATTTGCTCAATTATTTAGCTGCAACTCCTGTTGCCGGCCATGATGTGTGGGTTGTTTCTTGATCAGTTGTTGTTGCCAAGAAACAGTGACGAGAGGAACACCTATGCGCAGCAGCTGCCTCCATAGTCGGATGGTGGACGTGAACGCGGATTCGAGAAAGGAACAATCTCACCGGGTGGGGTAAGGTTAAAGGTTGTCTGAGGCGACCTTTGACGGGTAGACTACCTCGGATATTACGATAACGATGCTGTATAGAAGAACATCTTCGATGATAAACTAGAAAGGTGTCTTACGTTTGGCCGTCGTACATTCTTTCAACTATGAGAATTTGTGTATAGAGTCGTGAGTTTCTTGTGAGCTCTGTCGACTTACGCGTAGTAGTGGACATCTATCATAATCGTAATCAGAGAGTTGTATAGCGCCTCTTCCGGAGAAACTAATTAGAGACACTCTCTGCGCTAGCCTTAACGATGCTAAATGTCATTAAGAACAGAACATTAATCCGTTAGTAAGCATTGCTCAGATAACTAGAAGAGTCACCTGTGGCAAGCTCGTCCACAAACACATATGGTCCTACCAATAGATTTCCAACTAGAGTTGAACGATGACAGGATATTCCGAGTTTCTGAAACACGTAACATCGAGAATGAGGAACGACATTGGGGAATGTGATCTGCCGCCGATGGCTCACGGTTATATCATCGCCCAGCAGTCCCTGGTAGATAGAAGACGACGCGGCGTCCGGATATTCCTCGAACCAACGGATATACGCAGTACAGACATTCCTCACCCGCCGACATTAGCGACACCTGCCCCACAATTGCGTATGGGCGTACTCCTCACAATGTTACTGTTCGAATGCTTAAATGGTTCAGAAAAGGTAGAATGTGCGATAATTAGTAATCCGTTTGCCTTTCGTCTCTGCGTTCGGCGTCAAGTTAATTCGGGAAGCCATGTAAGGAAAGGTTATCCGATTGTTACTTTACTCTACCTTATCTAACAAACTGTCCGATAAACAGTGTAACATTTCTAAGGTCACGATGAAAACAGTGACGAAAATATCCTAAGCACTTTAGTTGCTAGTTTCAGTGAAATAAGCACGCAATCGGTGATTCAGGGTAGACGACATACACGAACGTTATCACAGTCGCAGCTAACAACTGCAGAGACAGGCGGACCTTCGCATAACGTCTAGTGACTCTATAACTTATGACTGGCCACAAATTCGCTGTATGAAGAAACGCACAAAACACCGGAGTGATAAAATATTAGACGGTAATAGAGAGTAGCTTACATGTACGTGGACTAGGCAGTTACGTTACATCACGTTCAAGCACATTACCTGCGTTATTCCACCATAAACTTTAAAACATCACACGTCAACGCACTGCACTACTACATTATTTTGTAAGAAATCCAGCACAATTTTCTTCGCCGACATCCTTGACGATTTCTAAAGAATAACTGTCGTCGATTCCTAAGATTAAACATTAATGTCAAATAATGTTAATGTTTCCTTGTTTAAAATTGTCAAAATTAAGTTTCAGTTCTGCATGGGTAAAATAGTTCAGATTCTGACAGCAGACATAAATCTTACCATGCGCAATGCTCTTTGACCTTTAGTTGCCGGTTTGCATAGCGTGTTCTCGATCGTCAAATGTCCTATGCGCGAGTCCATTTGATCTGTAATTAACAGTCGTGACACAGACAGACACAGACGTACATTCGCACATATACACACAAATTACAGAAAACGCAACGCATCCACACATATGCAACACACGTCAGGAAATGTGATTCGTCTAAAGTCATCGTGATGTCGAATCTGCGCTTCAGCTGCAAGATTCTATAGTCATGCAGCGCCACCTTGCTTCGATCTAATGGGACTTAATGCAGTTTCATAATAATATTGTAATGCTACACGCTCTAATGCACCCAATGTTCTGTGTACAAGAAACAGGAGATCCATGGCTTCCTACTCGGAAACCCCGAGGGTTATATGCCCTCCTCCCGCCTCCTCTTAGCCAAACGATTGCCAGCTCTGTTCGTCTTAAATGATTGATACTGTTTGGTCTAAGGGCGTATCATTGTTAAAAAGGTAAGAAGGAAAAGGAAACACCTGCTTTACGATCCTCCATAATGAAAATCGTCAGAGGCGTGGTCTGTCCCGAGGTCAAAGGGTCAGTCGGCTGAGGCGCATTCGCAATCACAGCAATCAAACGACATGATTCCTTTTTTATCCTTTCATCTTGCATTTGTACTTATTTACCGACCACTAAAGGCTGAATGGCGTCCTATTATTATTATTATTATTATTATTATTATTATTATTATTATTATTATTATTATTATTATTATTATTGTTATTATTATTATTATTATTATTATTATTATTATTATTATTATTATTATTATTATTATTTCTTCTGCATTTATTAGTCGCCAGTATCTAATGACTTAGCATCAATCGAACAGTTGTGAGTGAAGGACTCGCTCAAGGTCGCTACACAGTAACCGCCTCAAGAGAGTTTCGAATCCGTACTCTGCGCGTTACAAGCCGAGCAATCTCTCCAATAGGCTACCCCGCTCGATCTTGCTTAACTCTAATGCGCATGCCAGCTTCGTATCCACCAAGAAATCACCTGTGTATAGGACTAATAAAACAAATCCATAAATTGACAGTGTCGAAGGAACCAATTTTATGGAATAAACTTTTGAGAATTAACAATGGTTGTTGTAACATCTGTTTCGAAATTAATTGTAACAAATTTCATTTGAATCTATGCAGAGATTAAATTAAAACCACGTTGGAAGCCTGTTTACAATCACTGATGACAATTTCCGAGGCAGAAACACAGCCGCCAAAACCTGGAACTGGTTTCCTTTAGTACAACACAGTCCAAATAAATAGGCCTATACATGAATTTATTCGGCAAATTGGACTAATGGGCCAAACGATTCCGCTGTCAAGCCTTGGGTCAGAGGTTTCTTTGTCCTACTTTTACCAGCGAATTTTTAGTTTGGATGCACAAAGCTGTTGTCCTAGCGTTGCATGTACAAGCACATTGATAGACTAAATGATTGGTATAAGGGACTGACCAAGTTTGGGACCATGTCCTGCCACTTACAATTACCTGTTGATGTACCACATTAAGATCTAATGAACTCTAAGGAAATCTTCACTGAATACGATTAGATTAGACCAATGTGTCTGACTGTGTGCCAGCGTCATATCCCTGCGCCTTGCACCTGACATTTTAAGAAGTCATTGACACGGCGCCACATAAGTTTTCAGATGCGTGACTTTCAACATGAGGGGGGCGTGTCGACTGATTCAACCGACATTCAATCTCCGGCTGTCACGTGCTGCCGCTTTTTCGCTTCAGACGTCATTCGACGCATCCCCTGATGTATCGCGCAGGCTCGGAACGGAAGTGATAAGTTCTTGTTTATTCTCACGCATGCTCCAGAGAAGGTTCAGACGAGCGTTTAGTGTTCGACGCCTATCGACGTGTTTTGAACGTGCAAAGTGCTGTCACCTATCGGCCAAAATTGAAAAAGAAATATTTTTGCCAATTTGTTCCAGCGATGGAGGTGACGACCTCAACAGCAACACAATCTCGGAGAAAAATTAAACGTTCAATTGGCACGACTCGCTCTTATAGAGGCAAACAGTTGACTCGGTCAGTTAGTCAGTCAGTCAGTCAGCCAATCAGTCAGTCAGTCAGTCAGTCAGTCAGTCGGTCGGTCGCTCAGTCGCTCAGTCAGTCAGTCAGTCAGTCGGCCAGTCAGTCAGCCAATCAGTCAGTCAGTCAGCCAATCAGTCAGTCAGCCAGCCAATCAGTCAGTCAGTCGGTCAGTCAGTCAGCCAATCAGTCAGTCGGTCAATCAGTCAACCAGTCAGTCAGTCACTGAGCCAATCAGTCAGTCAGTCAGTCAGTGTTTCGATTGTCAAGAAAAATGCGAGAAAATAAGTATATGACTGTTTAAGTATATAAGAAAATGCAATGTAGTATCAAGTCGAGCAACTTCTAACGCGCCACAATATATTAAGTGAATTTATACACGAGTTTATTTTCGGCCAAGACAGCCATACAATCAGCTCGGCTAAACAATGGGTTCTCGCTCATTATACGATGTCAATCTGCATGTAATTAAGTCATTTTAAGAACGGTTGATTAACTAGGAAATAAACTCAGCAATTCATATTAGGAATTTTGTAAAGCACAGTCATGCCACTCAGCTCTGACCAGCACCAACACGGTCTCATCCAGGGCGAGGTTTATCGTCTGGCCAAATCCCTGCCATCTAGCGGCTCTGAAACGCTGTACAGGAACGCCTCTTTCATCGATTTCCTGCTTCGTATGCTGGACATGCGCACAGCTCACTTTAAGGCCCGACATGTTTTGACGATGTACACCACTTTAAATACGTGTACTGGCAACAGACACTAACGCCGTCAGAACGCGCAAATTTTCTCGTCTTGTGAAGCTTGCCTGGTTTGTAGTCAATATTCATATATTGCTGTAGTAACGAAAACCCCACCTTTAAGCCACAGTTTACTGTGTTGTTGAGACAGTTTATGCTGTTTATAGTTTGCACCTTGGCCACACTATGGAGGGGAATGTTGTTTGCTTCCCAATACGCTAGACACCCATATAAAACGGCCACCCGGCTGAATGGAGAAGGGGAAGAACAGCCAGATATAGGAGTTTTCCTCGGGGCGCATGCGCAGTAGAACCTCGTGAATTACCGGCTCCGTCTGGGCTTTTAAGATCACCTTGGATAAACATTACGATCGCCTGACGATTGTAAAATATGGCGCTGACGCCAGGCGACAGTGCGCATGCGCGACACACCCGCGCCGCCAGCGGAGCCGTGTGAGGCGCCGGCGGACGTCGCTTGGGACAAAGCAGGCGACGACGGAATGGTGAGGCGCATGGAACTTGATGGGGGATGGAAAGAGCGTCAGCTGCGACTGGGTTGAAACGTGGATGGATGGATGGATGGATGGGTGGACGGATGGATGGATGGATGGACGGATGGATGGATGGATGGACGGATGGACGGATGGACGGATGGATGGATGGACGGATGGACGGATGGACTAATGGATGGATGGGTGGATGGATGGATGGATGGATGGACGGATGGACGGATGGACGGATGGATGATGGATGAATAGATGGATAAATAGATGGATGGATGGATGGATGGATGGAAGGAAAGATGATGGAGGAATTGAGGGATGAAAGGAAGGAGGAAAGGATGCAAAAGGGAGTGAGGCACGATGGAACGGGAATAAGGAAGGAAAGAAGGATGACTGGAGACATGGAACGAATGAAGGAGACAGTGAATGAGAATGATCTAAACGGAATGTGCAGGTGAGTGATTGAGGGAGTGAAGGAGGAATCCAGAGAGCTGACTTGTTCCTTTAAGTCATCAGAAGTTTGTGCGTGAAGAATGTCAAAGATGTTTGCTTTGTTACGACTGCATAGCCTACATAACCTCAGAATACAGACAGCGCTTGGGCTTCGTTCTGCCCGAATGTCAGACGAGGCAAAAACAGTCAATGGAGGGCGCCACAAAAGACAACAAATGATGGACGGAGTCAGGTCAACTCACACGCAAAAACTGCAGTTTGTTTACTTACTTACTTATTTACTTAGTTATTTGCTTACTTAAATTCGAATAATCGGACTACGATCCCTTTGGGTTCCATGGTTTCAAAAGACGCATTGGGAATCGAATATTTGGTGGAAAGGTGACAGGCCGGTTTGAATAACACTTAACCATGACGCAGCGTGTTCAATCCACAGTCGTAACTCCTCTTGTCCTCGATGAAGGACAGACATACTGTGCTTTCAAGCCACCCAAGTAATTCCCTGTCCACCCCACAAACTCCGTGAGACGAGAGGCCATCCGTCTGACAGCAGACCGGACTTTAGGGTCAGTAGAAGTGCTAAGGGGGAGAAGCGTGAGGATGGCCGAACGGACAGCCGACGCCTTTCATGAAGTCTACTGAAATATTTAAGAAGCTCGAAGGAAGGCGATGCAGGAAGAGAGGCGCAGATGTGACTCGAGGAAGCGATTGACAGCGTCCGGATAATTGCACACGGGCCGAGACGAGAGAAATAGAAACATAGAGACAGACAGACAGACAGACAGACAGACAGAAGGAGGGACGGACGAAGCGAAGAATGGATGCGTTAGATAGGTGGATGGTAAGATACATAGAGGGGACCTGCAGACGGAGGGAGAGAGACAGGTGGAATGAGCAACAGGCAGGCAGGTGGATGGAATGAGGAGTGACAAATATACAACAGAAATACATTCATGAATATATGTACATACATGAGTGCATATATACATAGATATACATGCACATTATGTAGGGCAGTGGAGTGTGATGAACCATCAAGATCGCATGGAGTTTACTGAAGGCCTTGAATAAAGCATCTTAGCTGAATTCCAGGTTTGAGAACAGTCAGCTACCCTACGCTTGACTTGGTAGAGCAGATTATCAATGTACCGCATGCCGGGTAATAGCAAGAGAGAAACAGAGAGAGAGAGACAGAGACAGAGAGAGAGAGAGAGAGAGCGAAAGAGACAGAGTGAGAGATACACAGAGAGGATAAAGGGAAATGGAGATGAGAAAAAGACACATAAAGTAGGAAGACTGCGATAGAATGTATTGAAAGAAACAGGATTGAATGATCAGGCAGACGAATATACATTGAGACACATAACCGCTTTTTATCTTGGACTAGGTCAGACAATAGCTACTTACAGGAACGCACGGCTGATGCAGACCGGGTGACTAGGGGGCTAAGCTTGACCATTTTGAATATATAACCTTGACCATTTTGAAAGTCATGCATTGGGTCAGCTTACAGCACTCAGCTGTAGAAGAAAAACCCTCATTGTCAGAGCTTAGTCTAGATCTGAAGATTGTTCGTCGTGCTGTCTGAGAAGTTTGTGAGACGGTAATCCCGAAACACGAAAATGGACGGAAAGAGATACAAATGGACAGACGCTTTGCCGATAAAAATAGGCCCTATATGTCGAGGACGGTGAATTGCCAAGACTTGTTGAAGAACTTCCTTGCTCACGGAAATTAGAGAGCAAAGTGGTGTCCTAGATGTGACAAGATGTAGAATGGTTGTCAAGAGATAGTCTGTGACCAAAAGGGAAACTACTGTTTCAAGCAAAAGAACGACATCTGTCCTGAAAAGATCATATTCAGGACGTTACCCATCTGGTGATAGAGGAAGCAGTCGGGATACGAGACAGAGTCCTGCCGTGTTGCCTCTCGTAGGGAAGCGTCCCACTCTGAACTTCTTTCGGACGGAATAAACATTGAAGATAAAGCTGTTCTGTGTAGGAGTAGAAGAAGTGGTGTAAGGGACAGGGAGCAAAGATTTGGTTGAGAGTCACCATCTCCGCGGCCAGTTGTATATAAGAAACGAAGGCTGCCAAAAATTTGTACCTTGAGTAGGTTACCAGATGTTTCCTTCTGCTGAAGTGAAACCGTTACAACAGAAGAATAGAAGAAGACACAGACCGGAAGTAATCCCGTATAGGATGGCATTTACTGCAGAGTAGCTTCTCTTGGCCAAGGTCTATCTGTAGCAACCAGCGGCTCATAGAATTTCTGACATCAAAATTAAAATTAAAATTAAAATTAAAATGAGACTATATGAACTTGATGCAGTAAAATTGCGACACACGTGACTGCTGCAAAAATAGATATGAAAGGAACCGATATAAAACTATGAACAGTTGTTATTATTATTATTATTATCATTACTACTATTACTATTACTATTATTATTGTTGTTGTTATTGTCATTATGGAACTGCGTGTAGGCCTATCTTGCAATATTTGATGTTTTTGAACGGGTGCAAGGTAGCTAGACTAAGGATTCTATCTGTGAAATGTTCTAGCGGGAGATTGGACACTGCATTTGCGTAGTTAGAAACGGATAGGTCTAACAGAGAAAGAGAAAAGGGCAGATGAAAAGAAAGACAAAACGCTAGAATACATGTTGACAGATGGGTGGATTACGGACTAATTATGGGTTGGATTGAGACAGCGATCATCGGCCTCTGATTGGACATGACCACCACCATCGGGACGACTAATGCCTCCTGCTTCCGCGCTTTTTACGACCACATATACCGGCCAAAAGCCCATCTATATTTATGTATTTCCCGAAGGAAGGCCTGGTGAGGCCCCAACCAAGTTAAGGTTAATAGGTCATATGTGATATATATATATATATATATATATATATATATATATATATATATATATATATATATATATATATATATATATATATATATATATATATATATATATATATATATATATATATATATATATATATGATGTGAATCCTTTCACTGCTGCCATAAATTGCTGTGCCGGATTCGACCGGACTGGTTCGAAATTGCGGCTGTGCTATCGGTTTTATGAAGCAGTGACAATCTACCGGTACCTCTTGCCTTAATAATAATTATAATGGCGCTATAGATGTTGTAAATTTAGGTTAGATAAGACGAATAGCTGAGATTAGTTTGTTTATAGTTAGTAACGGTATACATCACATAGAACAAATTGTTAATTGAGAAAAACTAATACACACACACTCATAAGACCGTGTAAATCTGTGTTGCATTGATTCTAAGCAGATGTTGCAGGAGAAAAGGAGGGTATAATTAAAACAAAAGGGTTCAAACCAAAAACTTGGGGGTCGGTACATGCTACCATAGCACTATACGTATAAATACCATTTCAAAATAATGATAAGTAGAAAATCAATGTTGCAAACAAAAGCTGCAAACAAGCCAAGAAAAACTAGCGCTGTCACCCTACCCATGTCGATAGAACATATGATTTAAACAAAATTTGAAGAAATATAAAGTTATTATTAAATTGTGGTAGTAATTTCTCTATTTCTAATGTTTCTTTATTATAAATGACACAAGCATATTTGACAAATCTGTGATCGTTAACAGGTTTAATGAATATTTTCTAAACACTGGGCCTACTTTGGCCTCAAAGATAGGCCTACGAGGAAATAAACCTAAATTTGATAAATTTTTAACTGACTCCTCTTGTTCTTCGATGGGCCTATTGGCGATTACTGAGAAGGATGTAATTGATGTTGCGAATCAGTTGCGAGTGTCTTCCAGTTGTGAGATTGATGATATAGACCCAACTATTGCAAGGGCCACAATTCAGTTCACTGCTCAACCTTTGGCAGGTATTATCAATTCTTCTTTTGATACGGGCATTGTTCCAACAGATAAAAAGATAGCTAAAATAATTCCACTTTACAAATCCGGGGAAAGATGTAAAATAAAATTCTCTAGACCTATTTCTGTCCTTCCATATTTCTTCCAATATTTTGAGAAAATCATGTATAATAAGCTGATGGATTACCTATCTTAAAAATGAATTTACTACCGCCGAACCAATATGGCTTTCATAATGATCACTCCACGTTTATGGCACTGTTAGATATGCAGTGTAAGATTTCTGATCCTATAGACAATACTGAATTTTCTCTAGGCATATTCTTTGATTTGTCTAAAGCTTTTGACACCGTAAACCACCAAATTCTGCTAAAAACTGGAACACTATGGTATCAGAGGTATAAATCTCCATTGGTTCTCTAAATACCTTAGGAATAGGTCCCAGTATGTCTATATTAATGATGTTTTTTCTGTTAACAAATTGGTTACTTGTAGAGTTCCACACTTAGCAAATACCTCAAAAAACTTTCATTTTTTACTGTTTGCTGATGACACCGATGCCTTTATTTCAGATAAATACTTAATTTCTTTGTTTGAAAGAGCTAACCAGGAGCTTCAGTCCATATGTTCTTGGTTTAGAGCTAAAAAATTATCTCTTAATAGTGGAAAGACTAATTTTATTATTTTCCGTTCTCGCCGCAAGCCACTTCCTGTATACTTTATAAGATTATTATGGATGGTAAATTGATCAACCAAACTACATCTTGCAAGTTTTTAGGTGTATACCTGGACCAGAATTTGACATGGAAGGATCACTTAGACCCCATCCAAAAAGATGGCAAAAAACATTAGTATTTTGTCTCACATCCGACACTGGTCGTCAAAATCTACTCTACTTTGTTTATATTATGCGTTAATTTTTCTGTACCTGTCTTACTGTAATATCTCATGGGGCTCAAGTTATCCCTCTTGTTTGAATGCACTTGAAATCCTACAGAAACGCGCCATTCGAATAATTTTGAATCTACTCTGGTCCTCTAGCACCAAGCCCACATTTCTGTTGTACAGAATATTGCGACTACGAGATTTTACAAAATTACAAATAAGTTTGTTCATGTTTCGTTATCATCGGCATATGTTGCCCTCAAATTTTGATAAATTCTTTTACCTGGAATCTGATGTGAATGTTTATTATAATACTAGCCAGCAATTAATTATCGTGGAGCTACTGCTACAATTAAATTAAAGCAGTAGGCCCTATTCTATAATGTACTGCCCGGCAATAAGGAATTTTCTTCCTGATGATGTAAGAATTATAATGACTATTAGTCAATTTAAAACTAGATTAAAGAAATACTTGATTGGTCTGTATTAGCCTTTTCACGTGTAATTAATTACTATGTATGTCTTTTTTGGATTGCGTTGAAAATAAATACTTCATTTATAAAAATATTATTTTTGCTATGTTATCTGTAATCTCTCATAACCATTTAATCTTTGCACAGTTGTCATATGCCAAAGTTATCATGTTTGTATAATCGCCATGTGTTAACATATATTCTCCATGACATGTAAATTTTCATTTCGATCGACGACTCCGATTAACTATGAATTTTATTGGGATGT
This sequence comes from Norana najaformis, assembly GCA_964023275.1. NCBI lineage: Eukaryota > Metazoa > Annelida > Clitellata > Crassiclitellata > Hormogastridae > Norana > Norana najaformis. The sequence goes on along the minus strand of OZ029913.1, from coordinate 36,277,646 downwards.
TTTTGATTCTTGAACTCCCTTGATTCTATCCTCCCGTCTGCAATATAATGCCTTGTAACGCTTTGTCATTTTTAATGTTTGAGAAGACAATTCCTGCAGTCAATCCAGTAGCGAGGAATTTATGAGCATTTTTACGGTCAGGACAATCTTGCCTATGTCAGCCACCGTATGATTTACGATGAAAGAGAGTCTCCCGAGGCTCCTTGAATCGAACGAGAGACTCTGTGCACAGAATCTCGATCGGAAAATCCTTTCAGACCTTTATGCCCGATTCAATAAAGGCTCGATTACCAATGTGCTCTTGGTTCGCAGAGGCCAGGTTTGGGGATGAACTCAATCGCAGCCGATTTGTATAACAGTAACGATAATCTCAAGAAAGCTAAAGTCTCGGGAGCCAGCTCATTCACAGGCATTCAGTCAAAACAAAATCGAAAGGCAGATAAGGTCACGAGGGTCCAGGTCAAAAACCAAGACTCAGGAAGGTACAGAATCTGACGGCTACTATGGATGATGTTTAGAACTGGAACAGCAAGAGAGGTAAGTGGGAAAGGAGGAATCAGGATAGGATTTGTGAAACAGGAGTGTTTTCAGTTTTGAATGAAAGAACTGTGCTGAGATTGTAAGATGTGTACCGTTGGTGAGTTTATTGGATGGGTCAGATAATTGTCTTCGTTTCGCTTGGCGGTCCGAGAACTACTGTAGTTCGATGTTATCAAGGAGGGATGATGGACCGAAATTTACGCATCAATAAACCATTTCACTTCACACGTTCCAGAACCTTCAGTTGGCCACGTGACAATAGTGAAATACCATCGTATTTACTGTTATCGAACGCCAGCCGAGTTGCAGCGTCCAAGACCCATGGCTTCCTTTAAACATTAGTAACTCTCGTGCAAATTTTCATGCAAAGCACTTACTTTTAAGTTCAAGTCTTTATTTTTCTTCTATATATTTTATTTCATTATTTTTGTGCCGCCTGATTGTAGCCAAATAAAGTATGTATATATAGAGTAGCTATTGGGTATGTCGGCCAGGGAAATATTGTAATGGTCTACGCATGGGAGTATATAAAACTGTGGACGAGAAACTGTGTCGCAGGGGAACAATGTTTGGCAGAGTTGGGCTGCCACTGACGATATATAAAGATGGCGGACGAGTAGAAAGTTGGTAGGGACATGGAGAGAGTTTTCTTCAATTTCTTCAGTTGATTTTATCCAACCTACTTCGGAACTTGTAGTTTGCTAAATCAGCTGCTGTTACCGACCGAATAACATTCACTAAGGTCTTCCTGCTGCGAGGGCTTCACACATCGCACGGCATACTTGAGGAAGCTTATAGTCTTGCTCCTGTCGGGTCGGCCATCGTTGCTTTGCGCTCTGTTGCTCGCAAAGACATTATGCAAGTTCCGCGTTTCCGCACGTCAACTCGAACCAATCTTGTCTTGTGCTGTACATTCCTCTCGGAATAGCCTTTCATGATAACAGACGTAGACCTACTGCTGTTCTGTACAGCAAACATTTCCACCTGTCTTAAACATTCTTGTTTCGATTAGTATAGCCATGGTTGCAGCGCCGTTGAGAGTTACACAAAGGGCGCAATATCAAGTGTCTTAATCCGTATATATACATATATATACATACATACATAAATGCGTACGTACATACATGAATGCATACATACATACATACATACACATGCATACATACTTACATACGCATGTATGCAGACATACATACATAATATGCAGGGTATTCGAGTCTGGTGAATTTACTGAAAGCCTTGTATAAAGCACATCAGCTCAAGTACGCGCAAAAGAATAGTCAGCAACACAAAAGGCATTATATATCGGGTGTCTTGATGCATGCAGACATACACGCATACATTATACGTACGTACGTACATACATGCATATGTGATCGTGCCTCAGAGAAACCTCACAAAGTCGGAAAAAGTAAAAACTTGGTATAATATTGCACTGGATTGGACTGGAATTACTGAATAATTGTTGAAAACCGCATGTATCTCTTTCTAGTCCAATCTAATCTAATGGCTACATTTGAGAAATCGCTATTTAAAGTTTACCACAGCTGGGACCCGACCTACGTCGTTGTCTATCCCACTGTACGACCTCTGAAAGACCAATCCTACCCATCCCGTTACATCTTGTGAAGACGAGTTCGAGTTGAAAGTAGTCTAATCGACGTCCAGTACCACGTCAGTTTATCGTCCGTGCAACTATTGACCGTTGACCTGAATCTTGACTAAGGGCTTCATCTTCTGCGTTCGGGTCCCTCTTCTGCGTTCGGCTTATTCGACTTACTTCTGCTGCTATTGATATAATGCATCGGGCTCTAAGTAATGCCAGAAATTCATGGGTTGGATGTTAAGAAATAGGTCAGTCCAGTGCTGCATTTCCACAGCGATGACTGACCAAACCTTATATAAAGTTTCCAAAGCAAACGCTTCGTCACACTCAGCTGTCTGCCTCCGTCTGTTTGTTTCACTCTATCTCATTACTATTTCTATGTTGCCGGCCCACTGGCGCTCCTACGTTATTATTATTATTATTATTATTATTATTATTATTATTATTATTATTATTATTATCATTATTATTATTACTGGTACATACAGAGCCAAGCATAATGTACTTTAGGGCACATAAGAGCCATTTTTGGTAATGTTATTAGTCCAAGATATAGCGCCACTCTGGAAAACATTAATGACACTCTCGACCTAGCAGGACTAAAGACCACAATCGTGCAAATGATCCCTTCAGATCACTGGGCCAATTCTGACTGGCAATGAGCGTGGGCGATTGTCTTCAATCTTTCCTTTATTGCAGGTCATGGATATTAACTACCCGCCTCGATTAGCATTTTGATCGTGGCAATGCGGACGGGAGGATAGAGGCAATCGCATTCACAATCAGTGCCAAAAAAGTCCAGAGTACTGGCTTAGCGAGATGCGCTAAATCAAGGTGTAACAGCGTTTGATCCCGGTTCAATTCCAGACAGTTGGCAGCGCAGAGCGTTATAAGCACCGAGGTATCGTGAACTGAGCTGCTCGGCAGAGCTTTTGCAGTCGTGGGAAAGGTGTTAAAACAAGGAAAGGTTCGATAAAAGAGGGAAACTCGTTGTCATTTGAACGACCGAAACATTTCTAGCTTTCTGAATGACGGAATCCTTCCTTTCCATCTGCAGTATTAATTTTGCAGCACTGTCTCAGTGGTTAACTGGGTTGTAGGAGGTCTCTGCGCTAGTTTCCTCTGTGGCTTCCCTCAGGCACCATGTTCTGCTGCTTCCTCAGTCAACCGCTCCCTCATCTGCGCTTCCATGAACACTTCCCGATTCCATTCCTTTATCTCCTCAGCCTTTCAACCATACTTAATTAGGCCTGCGTAAGCCACTTTATACACAGTTTCAAAATTTTACCTGTAATTCTGCCGACAATCGTTCCATCTTATTTACTTAATTAAGTAAACTCTGGCAAAAGATAGTTTGTTGTTTAAACAAAAAGATGTTTGACACTGTGCGCTAAGAAAATACTTCAGCACTAGTACTAACAAAGTTAATAAAGTACTCATAAACACAGTACCTCTATTTCAACTTGTCTTTCGTACGGATGTTTTCTTTGGCTGCTCCAAATCAGTTCTTAATGCAACGTGAACTTATAAACGGCCTTTCCCAGGCAACGCAATTAACACGAAAATTCAAGTTTTAAGAAAAAGGTAGTTATCTGTTGCATCGTTTTACCTTACCTTACCTTACTTGCCTGGCCTTATCTTATCTTGTTTGACCTTATCTTACCTTACCTTACCTTCCAAAAAGTCAAATTGAGTGCAAGCGACAGACTGGATAACAAGCACCACTAGTATTCTCACAAATGTAGCATATAAATGAAAAATACACTTGGGTTAAAACTAAAAACCCATCTGTAGTCATCTATTCTCAAGCATCGTTCTATTCGTTTATCCTACCAGACGCCCAACCACGTACCAACCTTGCCATCGGTCCAAGCTCCCACCCGTCTATTCATCCATCCATCCATCCGTTCGTCCCTCCATCCGTCCATATATCCATCCATCTATTCATCAATCCGCTCAACCAACCATTCAATCTAATCGAATGCATGCATGCTTCCATCGACCCATCTGTGCACCTCCAGTGGTTTGGAGATGTCCTAGAAACGACGTGGCTCGTCCATCTCAGTTTAAGTTATCAGCCGTTCTTCCAGTCAAGAAATCCCGCGTCACGTCAGTCTGTAGACTCCGCTACATCCTTCTGTCCGGCTGCCTGTCTGCCTGCCTGCCTGCCTGCCTACGTGGCTGGATGCCTACGTGGCTGCCTGTCTACGTGGCTGCCGTCCTGCCTACCTGTCTGTCTCTCTACCTGTCTGTCTGCCTGCCTGTCTACCTGTCTGTCTGTTGATTGTTTCTCCTTGGTTCGTAGTGCTATAATTATATTAGCATTGTTATTGTTCCTCAATTTCAATGGTTTAATGTTTTTCAATACTTTGAGACATTCAATGTTTTAATATCTTTTCTAGAATTTTTTGTCTTTGTGGTGCGGTTCAGCGTTGAAGTTCTAGTCACACATATTGCTTTTTGCTGTTGCATAGGTGCATTCTGCATTCTGGTCATCGCAGAATGCGCTTTCGGCCTGTACTTCGGATACGCACCTGTCACGTTGTACAAGGATCACAGTTCTTTACAATTCAGAAGCAAGATGGACAATTCTAACCAAAAACTTTTACGCTGGAGTTTTAAACTGCAACCATATTCCTTGGACATAAAGCATCGCCTTGACAATTTATTCTTCTCTCAAACATTTTGAGCCGACCGCCGACCGTCGACTTAACTCTGGTAACTCATATGATTGACATTCGAAACTGTTAGCTTTGTTGGACACTTTCTGATCAAATCTATGCTTGTTGTATTTATTGAACTTTCCTTTTATATTAGTTAGGATTTTGTTATAATTTCACACTTTCTGATCATGCCTCTGACTGATATTTTCTTGTATAGTAGTTAGATTTTGTTAAAATTTATCGGCAACCTTACAAGTTTCCTCACCTTATGGTTGGGGTCTGTTACATATGGTGTATAGCAGAGGACTGAGTAGGTCGAGTCATTGTCTGCTGTACGCCTTCTGTACATTTAGGCGGGAACGCCGACCTTATAAAAGGTGTTGTGTTTAATTTAGCTCAGTCTCTTTCGGATAGTTGTGTTTAAGTCTTTCTGCATGGATGACTTGTTTGGTTCTGCTGAGTCGTTTTCCGTCACCGTCTGTACGTGGACGTTGTTTGTTTTCTTGAGAGGCTGTTCGCTAATTTTGTCGCCGCCTGAGGTCGAAGTTTTGTTTCTGTGTGAGTCATATTATTCTTGTAAATAGCTTAAGAAATAAAAAAATTGAACATAAAACTGATGATTATGCTATTGCGCAGTCACAAACAACCTGTTTCAGCATACACAAATTGCTTTCTCGTTCATTTTCTCTCTTTTCTGTTCATTATCTAGCTCTCTTCTGTTTCCTTAGGTCTCTTTTCATCTGTTTTGCTCTTTCTTTTTTCTTTTTCTCTCTTTTTCTCTCTCCATATCTCCCACTCTCTCTCTCTCTCTCTCAATATATATATGTATGTGTGTGTATCATTCTCTGCTTCTCTCTTTTCTTCTTCTTGCGCATGTTTGTCTTTTCAACAGCATGGAACCGGCGACTCTCAGCGGTTGGCAGAATTGGTAGCAGCGATTACTCCGACGGCGTTGAATGCAAGATGTTCCGGCTGCAGATAGTCCTTCGTCCTATCCGATGTCCCGGCTCTTAATGCACAGGACAAAACCACAGAGGTTCCTCTGTACATCAACTATCTCCTGTCATGGGTCCATCTCTCCCTACCTACATCCAGCCGCCCATCGACTCTTCTTCCCAGCTCTCTTTCCTTCACAGGAAACCCGAAAAGCAGCAACAACATCCGACAGCCACCTATCGGCCACATCCGACATCCATAAAAGCTTCGGACGTCGTTAATAATTGACAACTGCGTCGTCCAGTTTTTACATGCAGACAGAGAGAGAAGACAGACAGACAGACAGACACGCATCAACAGGGAGCGACATATGAGACACTGGGGAGAAAATTAGTGAGTGAGAGAGAAACATCGAGAGTGGAGAATACACAGAAAAAGAAAAGGATGATATACTTGGATATATATAACAGATACAATTTAGTCAGGCAATAATTTTCCCATTTAGTCGGTTGGTCGGTCGGTCGGTCGGTCGGTATCATCCATGCAGCCATAGATCAAATCAGTTAGTCACTGAGTCAGCCAATAAACCACTGAGTCAGTTATTCAGCCATAGTGTCAGTTATTCAGGCACTGAATTAGTTGCTGTAGCGATTTAGTAACTCATCCACTTTGTCAGTCATTCAGCGATTGAGTCATTCACTAAGGCATTAAGTTAGTCAATCAGTCAGTAAGTCAAACAGATGGTTAGTTAAACGATCAGTTCGTATGTCAATGAGTCATCAATCAATCGGTAGGTCTTCGATCTGATAGACATTTTCGATAGTCAGTAAATCAATTTATCATTTTTTAATACATTCATTCATTCATTTTTTCTTTCTTTCATTCATACAGTAAGTCAGTCAGGTAGTCCGTCGGTTAATCAGTCAGTCAATCAACAATTTAGTAATTGAATTACTTAATCATTCAGTGAGTGAGTGATGAGTGATTCAGTCAGTCTGGCAGTCATTCAGTTGGTTGATCGGTGCGCCCTCAATCAGTTAGTTGGTGAATCAGGCTATCGGTCGGAAAATCACTGAGTCGGTGGTCAGTAAGACAATTAGTCGGCCAGCCAATAAGTTGTTCAGTCAGTGAGTCGGTGGGTGAGTCAGTCAGTCAATCATTGGGTAAGCTACTCTATGTCGTTTCTCTGTTGCTGCCTTTTTCTCTCTGTGTCCTTCTTTGTTTCTGTCTCTGCCTTGTGTCTCTGTCTCTGCCTTGTGTCTCTGTGTCTCTGCCTTGTGTCTCTGTGTCTCTGCCTTGTGTCTCTGTGTCTCTGCCTTGTGTCTCTGTGTCTCTGCCTTGTGGTAACAGAGCCTCGATTAGCATGCACCCTGAACACTTTATTTGTGTTCCCCATTTTTGCATTGATATACTGCACTTAAGGTCTGTCAGTAGATCAGTTTCTGCACACATATGATAGCTGTTAAACCATGTAACATCTAAAATGCTATAAATACAACATGTGTAATGTGCATACACATACAACTACACATGTATATAAGCCTATATATATTCATGTACATATGCATATTTATGTACACATACAAATAGATATACTTATACAGGCTCATATACATGCACATATACGTATACAAATGCAGCCACTGACGCATATATACATGCATGTGCACATACACATACATACATACAAACACACGCATGAACATCATATACAAGTATGCGTATACCCTTATATGGTAATCATCGCTGTAGGCCACAATCAGTACTTTTAGTATAATCTAATGACTTCTTTAACGCAGTTAACCTGATGCGCAAGATATCATTCGATGGTCGCTTCAAGTGAAATCGTCATAAAAAAATCCATGTCAAATTCCGGAAGAGCAGAGAAACCAGAAGTTATATTACAATGTGTAAGCACTTTGAAGCAAATGATTCTTTAGTTTATAGACCTGAAGGACATAAAGGAATTGACAGAACGAACTAAACAAAGCAGTGAAGTCGAAAGCTTTGGACCAACTACCGAGAACGCCAGAGAACCCAACAATGTCTGGTACGAGTCACGCCAAGGGTCACAGTGTCTATTAATTGAGTGCGATATTTATTGGTATGGGGTGAGCATGGAACAGAGCCAGGTCGGCTGAATTAAATTAGTACTTTGTGTACTAAATGATGGATCCAGGATTTCAACAAAGGTTCAGGTATTTTAAGCAGTGAAGTGTTTGAGAGCAGGAGTGATGTGATGGTGTTGGTAACAGCACGAGCAACAGCATTCTGGATGGCTTGAAAGCGGTTTATTTGAGTGGTATTTGTATTGAGGAAAAGTGAATTGAAGTAGTCTAGTTTAGCATGGAATATGGATGTGGCGATGGTAGATGCAGTTTTAAATTCAAGCATAGGCGGAGTCTATGAAGATCTCGGAAATGCGTGAAGCAAAAGCGGGAAAGATGAGTGATATGATCGGAGAAGCTGAGATTTTGGTTGAATATCACTAATAAGTTCCCGATAGGAGAATTTGTAGTACAGGTGTGGGTGGAGGCAGAGTCCAGGCTGAGGGATATAGAGGGTCGGGAATTTTCTTAAGCTGGTTATGAATTCGGCTTTAGATGGGTTCAAGCACAAGAAATTAGATGTCATCAAGGAGGAGATTTTTAACCACACGATAAAGATGACCTATCGAATCGGTTCTGAAAAAAAAACAGTTCTGAGAGAAAGAGATGAATAGTTGGGTGTCGTCAGCGTAGAGGTGAAAGCCAACTGAGAATGCTTCAATGAAGAGGAAATTATCATTAGACAAGGAGAAGTTACTTATTTTGGTAATGATTGGAACAAGGACAGGTGCGCAGTCTTCAGTGAGGATGTGGGTATAGGGTCGAGTTCGGACTGTTTGTTTGGAAGAGATTTTAACAGATATAATATTTTAGTCTCTGCTATGAATTGAAAGACAAATAGTGAGGATCGAGTTGAAGAGGGTAGGCGATCATCAGCGGGAGAAGGAGCATCAGCAGGTGGATTTAGATGGTTTTGGAAAGGAGAGATTGAAGAGAAAGATCGGGAGACTACTTTTGTTCGAAAAGAAAGAACAGGATGAGTCAACCATTGAAGAAGATGGAAGATAATTTGGAAATAGGCTGGAGGAGTTCCGATGGAGGAGTTGGTTTATATGGTTTTCCAGAGAAGCCGAGGGCTAGAGCATCGGGAAGTAAATTAGTAAGGAGTGAGATCTCTGTTTAGCCGTAGCTATCAGGTGATGGCAGACCTTTGAAATAACTCCACGAGGCGAACTTATGCACAATGGTCACTTGAAAATATAAAAATCAGTGAGAAAATTCCATAAAAATGACGAATTCACCTAAACGAACGAGGTAGGTCTACAGCTATGTTGGCTGCCCCAATACCTAACAATGTATGTATGCACCTGGGCATTTGTATTTTGTCTTTTAGTATCTCTCGTAAACGTCGTGACTTATCTCTAGGACTATTGTTGAAAAAGGCGCATAATAAATGAGCGATTACACTACCTAATCTGACCAGATCTTGTCATAACAACTTTCAAGGTTGATGAAGGGTTCCTGGCCAGCATTGCCATCAGGTTCAGAGAAAGGTCAATTCAGACAGATGATCCGACCAAAGACGCAACGTGGCAATGGCAAATTTATAAGCGACTGGCACCGTTAATGAAGAGATCAACTAGTTCGCCCCGGATCAAGCATGGCAGAGGGCAAAAGGCGTCAGGTAATTATTATTAATTACTTAATCAGCAATTCTATAACCCCAGCATCTAATGCACAAGCATCATGATCTAAGATCTATCTGTATCGTCTTGCTCTTGTTGACTCACCCACGCCTACAATTCCTCGCTCAGCCGATGAACATATGGCGTGTTAACAACTGCATTACTTACACACTTACTTACTTATTACCCAGTCAGTTCACTGACGTAAGCCGGCGGCGCAATGCCCAGTGGACGCCGTCAGACCCATATAGAGAATTTGCCTTTGATGGACTCTGGGATGGGCAGCCAGTTCAGTACACGACGCGAATGCAATCAGAAACGTGACTGAATTTGGAGATGCCGTCAACGCACCGAATAGCTGCACACACTCCAGCTGCCCCATCTGCTTCAAGGGAAGGTCTGCCGTTTGTTGCGCTCAGTTGTCGATCATCCTGTTCACGCAGGAATAACTGCAACACTTTCTCCTACATTACCATACCTTATCTTATGTTCCGTACCTTAACTTACCTTCTGTACCTTACCTTACTTTACCTTAATTTCTCTACCGTACCGTATCCCACTTTAACTTACCTCACCCGTAAGCGTTCCCTTCGTTTTCAGACAATTTATGCTAGTATCATTAGTGTCTGTTGTTGCAAGGCACTAATACAGTATACGCGTGAATGTGCTGCTTGGGCGCAGTGGGGTTTGCTAAATGTATTATACATCCGGTGGCATAAAAATGATGGGCGTTATGAAACCACCGGTCTTTATACGGCTGGTCTCTGCGCCAGTATACCCTTTGTCATCTGCTGTCTTCGTCTGTCGTTTTATGAGCCTTAATATGTGGAAAATTATGAGCGATGCGAGACAGTCGACGCCAGCGATGGAGAAATTAACAGCAACAGCTGAGTAGAAAGCGAACAGAAAAACACAGAAGAGCATTTAGAAAGACGTCATTCCGCTGCATTCCGTTCTGACAGCACAGTAGACCTGTCGAGACAGGCTTCCGGTTGTAAACGACCCACGCAAGTACTGGCCATGATGCAGGTAATGGGGTTGAAAATCTCCCTCCCTCTTTCCCTCTCTCCCCCCCTCTCTCTCTCTCTCTTTCTCGCTCTCTCTCTCTCTCTCTCTCTCTCTCTCTCTCGCTCTCTCTCTCTCTCTCTCTCTCTCTCTCTCTCTCTCTCAAACCTACGCAAACTGATTAGCTGTTCTTCAGGCAGCCATATGCAAATTTCTGATCACAGTTACAGTTACAATGAAATCTAATTTACTAATCAATTAAAATAAATGAAAGGAATTGAATTCGTTTAGAACTGAGATCAAGAGAGGAACGCGACCATAGAAGAACGAACAGCCGTTGGACTGAATCTCCATAACGTCACCTCGGCACCGGGCTCATCAGCTGGATGTAATCCTTTTCACATCGAATCGTCACTCCTCCCAGGTATACGTGTCTCTTCTGTCTTCCTTCGCTCCTCTTTCCTCTTCCTTCCTTCAATAAAAAGCCAGCTCTTCCTCGCACGCGCTATCGCATCTCGGCACTCGAGAAGAAGCACAGACAGACAGACAGACAGTCAGACAGACAGACAGCGAGGAGAGAGAAGTAGAAGAAGTGCAAGACAAAGTGGGAAGGGAGAAAATGCGAGAAGGAGAAGGTCTGCCGAGAGACCGAGAGGCCAAAGCGCACCTGTTTTATCGCGACAGACAGACACTGGGAGTCTGGTGGCGGAGCTGGTGGCGATGCCCGATGTAATTGAGGCTGTCCATATTGAACAGATAACAACAAGACTTTGAGGCAACTGTCAGATGAGAAGAATGGCGAAGCTGAGGCAGATGGAGCAACTTGACGAATGAGGAAGCAAAGAATACAGTATAACCAGATTATTCGTCAGCATGTCTGCAAATTACGAAGATGGACCTTCGCAAGTGACCAAGCGCAAGAAAAATAGATCCGAATGATGGACGATGATAGCCTACGTGGGACGAGAAACATGCAGACGCATTCATAGACAGACAGACAGACACACATGCACATGGACATGGATATGGACATGGATAGACAGAAAGACTGACAAACTGTCATAACTGTATCGGGCAAATAACCCATTGGCAAGTAACCCTCTAGGAAAACCTCCTTGGCAATAACCTTCCATGGACAATAATCCCCAGAAAAATAATCCCCCAATTTTAAACCACTGACCCATAAACCTCGAAATTCATCAAATATTTATTATTATATATAAGGTGTGGTTAAAGTGCGATAATAGATGAAAGGAAGTAGGGATGAAATTATTCATAAAGCATGAAGTCAGGAATATCCTACTCTGGAAAATTAATAACTCCATCCATCAAGACCGGGCTTAGTCAAACATGGGTAAATTGCTACAGTGTTTCTTTAATATTTACATAAAAATTAATGTATTTCATTTTACGACACGGTACAGTGGGATTTTATTGCAACAAATAATTATGATGTAAGATCTAGTAAGACAGTGGCACCTCAACTTGTCGACGATCAATTTCGCAATCAAGTCTCCGGTGATTTCGGAGGAACGATGGAGGTAGATTTGAAGAATTCAATGTATGTAACTCAAATGCAAATATCAGATCAAGTCGCTTGACATCAAGTCAGGCTGATCTAGAATCGATGTGTGCACAAGAAGTTTAATTAAAATTTAATTAGCTCACATACATATTGACTCTATTACTGCTTGGTTTTGGTGAGCCATCAGTTGATACCTTGGACATTATACACTGGCGCGATAGAAATTGCTAATTGAGTAATGATACTGCTTAGCCGTCTTATATTGATAAGGTTTGATAGTCAGCTGTTAATAAGCAAGTATGCAAATGAGGTAATGTGGCGTGATCCTTTGATGAAGGGTAGCCTAATTAATTAATCTATTGGTTTAATTTACTAATATATTAATTAACCTGTTATTTTTGGGCTAATGGGCCGGGGGTTTAACACTGGGGTTATTTTCCTAGAGGTTCTTGCCCGGGGGTTTTGGCCAGGGGGTTATTTCCCTAAAACCAGAGCGAAAGACAGAGTCATATACATAAATAGATAGACAAACAGGAAGACATAGACAGGTAGGCAGACAGACAAGCAGAAAGATAAACAAAAAGATAGAAAGAAACAAGGACAGTCAGAAAGACTGCTAACAGAATAATGAAAGACAGGCATACATGTAGCCATAGACTGACAGACATAGAGAAAGACAGGGACAGGGACAGACATGTATGTCATCTACTAATCTATCAGTCTGCCAGTCAGTCAACATGCATATAGACAGACACAACAGAAGAGATATGTAAGCAGACATGGGGCTAGAAAGACAGAAAGAAAGACACGAAGACATATATGTAGTCAGATAGAAAGTCACACAGATATAGCAACGCATATAGATAGGTAGAACAGTAAACAGAGTGACAGGCAAGCAGTCAGGCAGACTAACGGAAATGACCGTTGGTGATGAATAACTGAGTGAGTCGATGGATGTTAGGAAGGACTGTTGCGTGCGGGCGTCCGATGGAAGATCTGTGTCGGTTGTTTTGTAGCAAAAGTCGTTCTCATTCATTTTGCACATCGATGCACTCAGCGTGTCGCCGTCTTCCTCGTCATGCATGCAAATTTGCTTGGTTGAGGAAATCCTTATGTTGATCATCGCCCTATTGCTTATTCTCTTCAAATTCCGGGTGTAGTAAACAACCCAGATCACCGGCAGCAGCACGGTGCCTTTGCATGTGCCATTTCCAACTCGACAAGGCTTGGCGACAGTTCTTCAGCGTCACCCTTGACTTTTCTCATCCTCTTGTAGCGTTGTCCACTGTTCAACAGACTGCAGTCGGAGTCCTCTGCAGCTTCGACTAGCAAATATCTTAATTGTGAAATCTACGGAGACTCCGTATTAATTAATTAATATAAAACAGTACGACGTCTCAGATGTCGCCATGATTCAAGATATGAGTTGATATATCTTCTTTCTTGAACAACCAGTGAAAGATAACTTTCGTCTACATAAAATAATACGTATAATTCTCTATAGACCTGTCTTTAGTTTGCCTGTAACGCTGTCCAGACAAGATTTGCACGTATGTTCCTCAAAAGTCTCGCGTTACGTAAAGCCTAGTGTAAAATCGTCTTCTGCGAACGACCGCCCATGTGACAGCACCATTTCATTGGCACTATCAAAATCTTCCCAATCAGAACCTCTTCTCCCTCTTCCTTTTCCTCCTCATCCATTGTAAATGGGACAGAAGTGGTGGGGAAATGACGATGATGATGATGTCGATGATAATGATGATGATGGTGGTGGTGGTGATGATGATGATGATGAAGAAAAAGAAGAAGAGAAGAAGAAGAAGAAGAAGAAGAAGAGAAGAAGAAGAAGAAGAAGAAGAAGAAGAAGAAGAGAAGAAGAAGAAGAAGAAGAAGAAGACTCAACGCATAATTATAGTGAGTCCCAGGTAACCAAGATGCTGAAAACCAATAATGTCCTTTGAGATATATGCTCTAAAGAAACTAGAAAGGATTGGCTATAGAAGCTAGGAGGTATTGGCTATTAACATTCCTGATCAATAATTGATCAGGAATGTTGATGGTTCTAGCACAGATTATGTGTCTTCTGAACCACTTAAAACCCTTGTTATGTTTTGTTGGGTTATGCCGAGATACGTCATAATAGGCAGCATGACGTGTCAGGTGTCCGCATGAAATGAGCGCAGGTATACAACCGAGATAATCTGATCGATCTAAATCAAAAGACTTATGTAGCTCCCTTAGAATAATAATGCTAGTAGTTGGACGAAAAGCTTATCGGCATCATATGGCAACAATGGCCGTTGAAATCTATAGAAATGTCATTCGTGAAAAGAGTTCAATTTTTAAATATCTCGGCTGAATAATAAAAAAAAGTCACAACAAAAACAAACTAGTAAACTTTTTCAATTTTATTGCAACAGATACCCGTCAGTTATCGTAAAACGTGTTGTGCCACATAATAACATTCAGTGCACTTGTGTATAGCGATTATATAATAGAAAAGAGTAAGGAGAGTACAGTAATGGATAATAGCAACAGACGACGATTCATCTGAATTGGAACCGCAGTCAACCATTCGTTGTGAACGCAGAATGTTGTAATCGTGAACTCAGAATTTCTTCTGAGAAGGCTAAAAAGCTAAGTTAGGGAAAGTTGTTAATTCACAAGCGAAGGCAACCTGATAAAAAACCGAATTCCTCCTTAACCTGTCTTGGGCCACTGTGAAAGCCTACCCTACATCAGCTGTGTGAACAACAATAAGAAACTCCCTAAGAGTATTAGTACAACGCACGTTATATTGCAAACAGGGGCAGTCTTCCATTTTCCGGTTGTACCTTATATAACTAACAAAATCGTTAGAAATTAAGTCTAAATAAGTTTAGATAGGAATGAGAAAAGCAGGAGTGTAAGACTGTGAGCGTGATGATGCAAGTGATAGGCAGAATAAAATAAAAGGAATGAAATGTAATCATAATCGTAATTCCGAAATTTCTACAGCGCCCAACGAAAGCCATGTCGCGGGGACCAGCTTATTCACAGGCGCTCAGTCAAAACAAAATCGATAGGCAAAAGTGCTCGGTTCCAGGTCAAGATCCAAAAGTCAGATGGAGAGACAGCGTGGCAGCTATGGAGGATGGCGTGTGGGGTTGGAGAGGAGAGAGAAATAAGAGGAAGAAAGGATGTCAGGATAGGATCTGTGAAAGAGGAATGTGATAGGAGATGGCAGAGGGTGATAAAAGTCGATCACTGGAAAATGAATTCGGTGGGTCAAAACTAAGTTGGAATGGTGAGAGTATGATTTGTGAAGGATAAGGTAGACAAACGTAATACGATGTACAGTAACACTCCTTTGTTTCGTAGTGGAAATGTAGGACTGGCGCTTATTCTCTGCTCTTCAGCTCTTGAGCCGGAAATGGGCGAATCCCAGTGTAATTTAATTTAAGCCATTATAATCAGCCAATTATGCATACATGTTGTTACACTTAAAGGCCTAGAGGAACCTATAAATGCACACTGTAGTAAGTAAAATTCATTCCTTATGTACAAAATTTACAATACTATTTACCATTTGAAGCAAAACCAAAACTTCCATGGGGTAACAAACGAAATCAAACCTCCAAAACACCAAAACGAGAACGTTACACACACAAAAAGACTTCAGCAAGCGAGAACGTCAAAGATACCAAAAGGTCCCACGGACCAACAACAGCAAACGATCACTATGGCTCGACCACAAAACGCCCCTACCCCGCCGAAGACTGCAAACTTTCTGCCGAACTCAGATACAACGCCGCTAGAGATCGTCAATTCCCTCGTAAAATGACCATACCTCTGTCTCTCCACCATGTGGTAAAAGGTCACATGCAACAATATACACACATGATTAAGTATTCTTTATAAACATACAGAGAGAGACAGAGACAGAGAGACAGAGACATAGAGAGGGATAGGGAGACAGAGACAGAGAGAGAGAGAGAGAGAAAGAGAGAGAATTGAAGCACTAAGTTAGTAACATAGTAGGTGAGATTGTGAGACGAGTGAGCAGGTGATGTCGTTGGCAAAAGATAAATAGATGACGGTGGGTGTGATGTGGCAGTTAATGTAAGGTAAGGAAATTGCTTAGGATATCTATTACTCGTCTCTGCAAAGAGCGTCTTTCAGAGGCGTGGTCTTTGAGTGAGGGTGTATTTCGGCTTAAGCGCAAACACCATACCGTCAATCCAACAACTTTCCTTACAGGTAACCTGGCTTGAAAATAAATTGTCAAATGCAGGTTTCAGGCCGAGATTTGAACTCCGAGGTGAATGGAATTAGTAGTCTGCGGGTCAGTTAAGATTGAGGATGACGAGGAAGAGGAGGATGAAGCCCAATATCAGTATTGCAGAAGCTGAACCAGGTCGTGTCTCTCCATCTCGCTCAGGATCTGCATAAGGCTGTCCTTGGAGCAAGGGTAGGGAGGCGGCTTCATCTGCAACTGGTTGTGGGCGAACTGCCAATGACGCAGAATGCATTCCGGTGGAGTGAGTATGTCGCTCGCATTCGACGGATTCAGATCCATTCCAGACTGAAACAGAGTCTCCGTCATCCGAACCGCCTCCTGTGTCAGACCTGCAGTGTAAAGTCACGTGAATGTAATGTAGTTGGTATGATATGTAATGTAATGCATTGCCCTATGATGGTGCGAGGTTACGTGTAGTTTAACGCAGTGTAGTGTGAAAGCGTACAAGGAGGCTTACCGATGTAGTCGGCTAGGTCCTTCCAGGAGGGTAAGGTGTTGTCGAGCAAACAGAAGCAGAGTTTCCTTCGAAGTTTGCATGGAAGATTCAGCGTATCCGGGGTTGGGGTACGCTTACGAAGTACCTCTGTCAACGTATTCACGATCTGCAAGAGCATCACTGTACCAGGTAACAAATCATTCACAAGATATAAAGCGAAAAACGTGTAACTTAGCAATACCTCACCTAGTGTAACATGAAACTTATCGCAGTGCCATCTAGTGTTACAACTTCAAATATAATCAGATATTTAAAACTATGCATTCGGGTGTAATACATCTACTTAGCAACTTTTCATAGTTGATAGGCACGATATAAATAGCCAGATGCATGCACATATATTTACTGATATATGCAACATTAGGGGACGGAGGGATCTGGAGCAATCGAAGCTTTGGCAGTTCCAAAAGGACTGAATTGCAGTAATGAAGGAGCGTCAGGATCAACATCTCGTGCGTGTGACCCACATCTGGTGCAGCTTATAGAAGCAGGACCTGCAAAGGAAACTCTCATGATCCGCAATGGATAGTTCTTCGTCCATAAGCACAGCCAGGACAGAGACAAGAGTTGTTGATTTTAGTCGGAGAATCGCGATTAAGAAATCTGTGACTGCGGGGGGGGGGTATACCCAGCGTATCCTACACCTTCGTCGGACTCAACCGAAGCGGCTTTGAAGACATCCACTTCTGTACTACAATAGCTAGCGTATAGAGGACACGCAAGGAAACGCGTCATATAAGAAACAGTAGAGTACAGCTGAATGTCGTCGGCATACTGATAAACCCACTGATATATACCGATGAATGTTGATCTGAATCATACTGGCAGTGTTTAAGAAGCGGCCCAAGTACTGAGCCTTGTGGGACATCAGATGGATTCCCGAGCCGTGCAATCAGAACCCATGGTCAGCATCGTTGGTCGTCCATCCAAGAAAGGGTGAAGCCAATCCAAAGATTGCCCAACGGTTCCGAAGGATGTACTAAGACGCGTGATTAAGGCGTCGTGGTCAACCGGATAGATACCTATGGACGCTATGAAGCCAGTCCTTTCTAGTCTCTACTCACTGGATGAACAAACTTATTGTAACATTTTTATCTAGTGTGATGCAGTAGAGCAGCGCTGCTGTGTTCGACAGCAATGACATCAGAGAACTTTCCAGTTGCAAAGCATTAACATAAAACAATTCCATCCTCATCCATGCACATCGAAGCAAAAGCAAATTACTGTGAATTTCGTGTAACTTTTAGTGTAAATCTCGTGTAGAATCAATGTAAATCTTACGTCCATTTAATCGTAATCGAAAACGCGCGTCTCTTCAGCGCCCCAAACAATTAATTAAGTCGTGTGATCAAAGTTCATTCATAAGCGGTTAATCAAAAATAAAATCAGTGAGAAAAACATGACCCAGTTTCCATTCAATACTGAAAGGTCTTGCAGGTAAACAGGCAAAGGCTACGATGGTTGGGTGGTGTTTGAAATTGAAGCGAGAGAGGTAAGGTAAAAAGGAAGGTTCGGGATAGGATTGTTAAAATGTACTGCTGATTTGTTAATCTCTTGTAAAGTAATGTAAAGTTCGTGTTAATTTAATACCATACAAAGTAAAGAAGAAAGAACTGACTGACTTACACCCCAATATTCTTCGGTTGCCCATGGAGACGGTCTGTTGTAAACGACATCAGGGGGATTCCTGCGTAGAGAAAACATGCTTCAGTACGAAAAATTATTTGCTTTAGGCTTCCACTTAAGTTGCATTTGCAAGACTTTCAATCAGAACAGTGGATGGATAAAAATACATTTATATCAAACCTGGAAGAATATGTTGACTGAGAAAATTATTCCATGCTGTTCTAAGTTGCTTAAGTAAACTTCAGTTACCTTACATGCAGCCGGTTATTATGAAGATGTAACAATAACTTTCTGGCCATAGCAGTATCGACTGATACTCTTGCCTCTACCTACACAAGTGTCTACTTCACACTTACAGAAATTATTGTGTCTCGAGGTGCCAACAAGCAGCCTTAATTTCTCCAAAATACCTGTCATTGGTATATTCTTCCTATGCAAGTCTGTGTCTATGGACTCTTTCTAGCATCCTCTCACTCCTCTTAATGTTTGTTTTGTAGCATTCCACTCAGAATTCAAAACGGAACTCTTTCAACTGTCTTACCCAGTAGTCACGACACCACAATATTTCCCGCATCATTCTGGATCTCATTTCGAGCTGGTACTGAAGCTGCTCCAACGATCTGGTTTTTAATAGTTTTTAATTTGATTTTAATAGGTCTAAGTTGAATGGTCTGAGATTCGCTGTGGCGCTGAGAAAGTTCGGAGATTTCAATCTGCATTACGAGGTACCTTTCGCGGAAGAACTGAAGGTTTACGTAGAAGTGAAGTGCATCCTGGACGGAGTTTTCACTCGAAATGGCGTTCAGGTCGTAAGTCTGGATCTGCATTCGACGCGGATTCAGGGCCGCTCGTCGGCGAGGTACCAACGGCAGCAAGTCAATGTCATCCCTCGAGAACCGGTGACTTAGCGCTTCCCTATAATCGATGCGAACAGTTCCGGTGATTTCATTTCTCCGGATGACGGGTTTCTTGAATTTGTCGAGGATCTTGAAGAGGTCGCGAGTCATGCCTTTCTCGTTCTTTATCTTGAAGGAAAGACGAGAAGCTGAACAGCGAATCAGAACAGATTAAAAGGAGATTCAGCAATTAGCAGTAAAACGAAGTCAAATGGAAGTATAAAGAGATTATAATTAAATTAAAATTTGATTTAAAGAGATCAAAAGGTGTTAGAGAGCATTTTTAAATAGATTGAAATTAAATTATAAGGAGGCTTTAAAAAGACTGAAAACATATTAAAAGGAATTTAAAGTTAAATTAATAGTTTGTTTGGAAGGACTCTTTAAAAGCTACGTAACTCAGCTATATTGACTACATTGACCGTTGGTGCGGAGATCAGATGGCTAGAGAGAGGACTGGCCACCCGTCCTCATAACCATAGTTGGCTCTGGGGGCAGGATAATTTAAGGGACTGCTCTTCTTCTTCGTCTTCGTCTTCTTCTTCTTCTTCTTCATCTTCTTCTTCTTCGAATTTTTCTTTCTTCTTCTTCTTCGTCTTCTTCTTCGTCTTCTTCTTCGTCTTCATCTACTTCTTCTTCTTCTTCGAATTTTTCTTTCTTCTTCTTCTTCTTCGTCTTCTTCTTCTTCTTCTTCTTCTTATTCTTCTTCTTCTTCTTCTTCTTCTACTTCTTCTTCTTCATCTTCTACTAGAAATTTGTTTTCTTCTTCTTTCTTCTTCTTCTTCTTCTTCTTCTTCATCTTCTTATTCTTCAAATTTTTCTTCTTCTACAAGGGGTCTAAAGAAGCTTTAAATAAATCAAACCAGTAGAATAAATGGCAAGAGGATTAAGTGGAATCTATGAAACAACTAGTCTGACGGTCTTACGTGTGTCATTAATGGAGAATGTGACGCATAGTTGGACTTCGTTGTCGCTCTCATTCATATGTTTTTCAAATCGGACCATCTTCTCCATGTCGCGCACAACATGAGTGACGTAACTTCCACCCGGATTACGCGTCAGAATCGATAGTTTAGTGCTGGTAGCACAAAGCAAAGCCCCAACGCCTCCACCACAAATAACCTGCTTGTCATCTCTGACCTCTTGAACCGACCAGTAACCACCTGAACACGAAAATACCGGTGAACCTGTATGTAACGTATTAATGTAATCTAATCGAATCAATGGATTCCCAGCTAAAGAAACTCAGCTCAACCCATTGCAATAGAATGTGATCAACTATCACGCAATCTAATCTAATCCAATTTAGGCTAATCTAATCTGAACAATTCCAGTCTAATCTAATCACTCTAGTCTGATCTACCTAGTCTAAAGTTAAATGTACACGTTTTTCTATAGCGACCATATGGCCTCGAGCCTGCCCATTTTTCAATGAATTAAGCGGGTGAGATCCTTAACCACCGCTGCCCGTTTAAATGGGCGCCACTCCATCTATGGTCCCCCTGTACGGATTGTGCTAGCCCGATTGATCTAGTCAAGTGCTATATAGAGGCTAATCCATTCTTTTTAGACGAACTACTTTCAGTGGGCGAACTTAAATATGTGAAGATTTGAAGCTGCTTACTTACCGAAATCGAGTTCTTTTCGTAGAGTTGCACTCCAGGCATCGAACTTGCGGTTCCGCTTGACCTCACTGTAACTGGCAAAGGTAAGCACTATCGACCACTCAACCGTAACGATCGTTATGGTCGGGCAGTAACATGAACTGCAACATAATTATTATCGATTATGATTGTGATAACTCATGTCAAAGGGATTCAGCTTACAAGATAGAATAAGCATGAGGTAGTCTGAGGCTGATTGATGAAAGTAGAAGTCAGTTACCGGAAAATTTGCATAGTTATCAGTTGATATCAGCGATCAGTTACTTTTATAATTATCGATGTCGATTAATCTATATGTCGATAACCTGCAGATGAGCCGCCTGCATTCCGATCCATTGATAAGTCCGCATAAGGCATCTTGGTTAAGCGGAATCTCCTGTCTCCGCGATAGACCTAAGTTCGATCTACAGATGACCAAACGATGCCCAGTCCCTGCAGGAAAGATGAACAACCAAGACAATCGAACGCAGTCACAGACACGATTGGAAATCAGAAGCAATGTCATTCTGGAGTTTGGCACGTAATAGAGAATCATTTAGAAAAAACAGGTAACCAAGTTCACAATCGAAAACAAGCAAACGGAATCAATAACAATCAAGGCAGTGGCTGATACAAGAGTGGACAGAGAGGGCAAGCGGGGTGTAGGAAGTGGCGGCTCCAGGACTGCTTGCGTGGAGAGGCGAGAGCATTTCCAGAGGAGTGCCACATTCTGGCAGTCCACCATGCACGGGTCTGGTCTGAGGGGCGCCGACATATAACCAAGAGAGGTGCGGGGAGTCCACCCCTTTAGCTAAATCCAGAGTCTGGATCTGGTGTTCTGCCACTGGATGTAGGGCGAGATAACCAGTGGGGTCCAGAGGAAAAATCCCCCCGGCAAGAGGGTCAGAACCGAAGTTCACTCAAGCTGAAGGTTTTCATAGCTAAGAAATAACTGAACATTCGAATTTCAGCGTAAGTATTTTAGAACAGTGTCAGAATTCCAACACTTTAAAAGTGTTCCGAATGCAAATATGCATTGTTTATGGTCTATATACTACATTTCTTCTGCAGTTACTGCAAAGCCTCGACGCTGGTCATTTGTAATTAATTCATCCACTGAGATTCAACAGTTACTAGCTTTTCCCGCACGGAGCATCTGTGCATCCGTTCAGCAAATGTTCCTTCACGAAAAAATTCCCTCTTGCTCTTGCTCTTCCTTTCTCTTTCCCTTACTCTCTGGCTACCTCTTCCCCTTCCCCTTTCTCTCCGCTCCAGCTCCTACCCTGCCTCTGCCCCCGAACCTACCTCTGCCCATCTCGTTAGCTTTAGATCAAGAAAGCAATTATCAAAAATGTTATTTTATTGGCCAGGCGGCGCCATTGCCGGAGCTCGTACAGCACATTTGAGTGTATTATTATATAGTTAAAGTGATTATTACTAAGTAAAAGAGAATTTTAAAGGATTCATGTAGCAATTGCATCTCATATTCAGGCCATAATGTTCCCATTTACCTTTATTAAAGCTTCTACACTCAATTACAAAGACTTCTAACATACGACTCTAGTTTGACTGCACGGCAAACCCTCCTTACCCTATCTATACTCAGTGCTCAGTACTTGTGACGGCACTTACTTTCAAGTGCGAATATATATGTATATATATAAATATCCATTTGTTTGCTTTTTTCTTAGATTGTAAATATGATTAATTGAAGTGCAGCTCTAATTCATTCAAGGCATGAACACGCTTCAGCCTACAGCGACTGGTGTCATGGTGACTTTAGTTCAGTTCAGTGTTGCCTAGTCAAGCCTTCAACAATCGACATACTCTAAACTCAGTTGAAGGGGCTATGGTCGAACTGGCCCCTGAAATCCACCCTTGTTTCAAATGCAAGTAAGTTGAGTCAAATAAAGCCAGGTAGGTGGAATCAAAGATAGTGCCTTGTTAATAGAATCCGATTCAAGCCAAACTCGGTAAGGACACAGAGATGTAGGGTAAGGCTTTACCTCTTGTTCGCAAGATTGCCAGTATCTCTAAACTCCTAGATCTAAGTAAATGAACGAATATGTCATTACTTGACCGGATCCTGCCTTAAAAAACTCTCAGTAGTTAAGTGACTCCTCGGGACATTTAAGAGGCTACCAGTAACTCAGAGGAAAGCCTACGGCAATCCGACCACTTGAGACGAATGATGCTTCGAAACAAGGTTTCAGCCAACCGTTTTCCTTGAAACCAACCAACCAGCTGATGAAAGTTCAATGAATGCAGCCTACCGTTCAGGCATTTTCCTTTCTCGAAGACGGCATATCCCTGCGAACATAAAATCCAAAATCAATTACAGTAGCCTACAAATCAATGACCAGTTAACCAACGACACGAACAGTGGCGCACTTTGAACGCAGGGGGCACTGAGGAGTTGGTTTCAATTGTTTACACCGGCGATCTTTCTAAACTCATTATTCACGTTTTATAATTCGTAAGGGAGTTTTACAGTTAACTGCATTGCAAAGATGTTTACGGAAATATAAAAGTGAATGGAAAACCTAGATTTATCGGAGGAAAGAAATTCATGCTCCGGTGAGGACGCATTGTTCTTCAGTGAAGAACTACTGTGGCCAGAACAGACATTTTCTTAGGCAAACGTTTCATTAGTTGTGGCTTATTGCACTTATATATGTCTGTTGCATGAATGTCTAATTGCAGGACTCCTCGGATATGTCCAAGTACCATGCACTTTCCTTTCTCAGCGCCTTTGAAAGACGACGGGCTGTAGACTTCTCTTCCTTACTGCGGCTACGTCTACCTATTCTTGGTGGGTACTAATATCGCATCTGGTGGCCATCTTTACCGATTGAATAACGATCCAGCGTTTGCCACAATGAAAATCATCTGGGTTATCATCTTGTTATTTACGTATAATATACTACAGGTTGTTTGTTAAATATGTAGTCTGCCTATATATTTACTCACATAATTAACCTGAAATTTAATATATTATCAGAGATATAGAATCGATATACGAAAGATTATCTGGAAACGGCGCGATATAAATCATACTGTGTTATATTAAATAATATACGTGTTCATATGTATTAAATGTTTTTGACCTTTCTAGGGCGTTTCTAGGGAACTTACCTTACCTTGCATTTTTACATCTGATTTCAGCATATTTTACAGGTTTTGGCCGTGGAGAAACTGCGATCAAAGAACTCCAAATATTTTATAAGTATTTATCTCGTTGAACAGGGGGCGATTTGATGGAGAAAATTGAAATTTCGCTTTGACTGGTTCATACCACCCCCGATTGCACCAGCACCCAACATCCCAGAGGACGGCTGCTTTCCCGGCACTTCATATTTCCGAGGTCATAAATGCACTGGTTTTCCCCAAAGCCCACCAAACTCCAGCCTGCTGACGGCGCCTGCTTTAGGGGGCTAAGCCGCTAAAGATCCCACCTGGAAATGTCTGTAACAAGAACTGGAGGTGTAACAAAAGAAAAAACTCCAGACTACTCTTGTCTACTTGAAGTGAGGAACCAAACACGTTATCAAAATAATTCGGAAAATTGGAAACGTTTCTAAAGAGGTTTGAAACCCGTAATGACTCCCCGCTGCCTACAGATCTTTTCCCCAAAAGCTAGAACCCACAAATCAGTCTGCTATTGCATATTAATAAAATGTGTGCTGCATTTCAGTCTATTTTCTACCTAAAATCTGCCTTAATTTTAATCAGTATATTAGCTTGTATTTTCATCGTTAGTCTGTGTTATTTGTCTTTGCCTGTAGTCAGAGTTTTTCGTCGGAAGCCCGAAGGGGGTGTGGAACGCGATAGCATCAAGTGGTCTTTAGCTAGGAGTGGAAATCATCGCTGTTTCCTAAGGGTTTCCGGAGAGAACAAGAGGCTTTACGACGTCACCTTTTTGCACGTGACTGTTCGATTGCCCTTCTTCGTTGCGCTGACGAGTAGGGTGTTCTTTTTCAGAGTCTCCGTCTTCTCAAACTGAGAAGCCGCCATCTCCTGCTGTTGGCGACAGCTAAGAAGAAGAATAGTTTCCTCTGTATTTTCCGCAATTTTATGCCAAACAAATGTATTACTATTGTAAACTGCAAAGATTAGGCATCGAGGATAAGATGAAAAAAATTATTTTTGAGAGACTTGTTAAATCTGAGGTGGCTAATCTTCGCTTATGTCTGGCTCAGTGAAAGTACCGTGCAAAGCAATTGCATTAAAGCTCTGTTTGGCTATAGAAAGGCACTGAAACAGGAATAACGTCTCCCTTTTGTCTCCCGACACTTGGGTTATGTAGTAACCAAATTTTTTGATAAGGCTGAAGCCTTCCTGGTTTATGGGACCAAGAGTTTCGAAGGCCAGAGGGACAGAGCCGTGTGATTAATAGGATGCCGGTATATTTTGCCATCTTTCGTTCTGCTGCGATCTCAGTAGCAGTTCCAGCGACCTCGGCAGCTCTGGATCGTTACGAGACTGCCAGTGGCGATTACTGCTGCATCCCAGGTCACACATTTACCCCTCCCGGGAATAAAGGTTGCGCAATAAGAACAACAGCAAGAACAACAACAACAAGTACAACAACAACAAAAACAACAACAAAAACAACAACTGCAACAAAAACAACAATATTAATAGTAGTAATAGTAGTAGTAGTAGTAGTAGTAGAAGAAGTAGTGGTAGTAGTAGTGGGAGTAGTAGTAATAGTAGTAGTAGTAGTAGTAGTAATAATAATAATAATCCAATAATAACCAATCCCCAACACCCCCTAAATACTTCTAGTGCAACCAATACACATGAAACAACGCCTATTAACCCCCAAAACTTCAAGCATCATCCCTTCTTACAATTTAGTCTTCTCAAGCATATCCCCAGGGGAGCTAGAGCAAGTGTCGGCAAACTCTTAATTTCTATTATCAACCAAATTCTGTCAGACCCCCTGAACCTCATCACTTGGCGAAGTCTTCTGGCCTTTGGGGCCATCATATTAAAGCAGCGATTTCGAGTGGAAAGCGCCACAACCTAACATCCACCATCAAAAAGCGGGTGGCGGAATTTTTTTAACACTTGACAGTTAAATCGGCGAAACTCTTCGCCTGGGACCCACAGGATCCGCCGGAGAAGAGTCTGGGGAGGGCGCCAGGCAACGAGCAGGCGACAGCAGCAGCGGTAGCATCCAAACTGGAGATGGAAACGTTAGGGCTGCGGTCAGAATCCTATGCTCCAGCGATAGACCTGCCCCAGTTTGCGAGGAGACGCTCGAGGAACTACGCTCAAAACATCCAGAACCTCCTCCTGACCGACCCCTTGTCCCACCACTAACCACCGACAAACCTTTTCAAACAACTGAGTCAGAATTGCGGAACCTCATGCGCACGCTTCCTGGGGGCTCCGCAGATGGGCCGGACGGTCTCCGACCCCAACATGTAATGGATCTAGTGGGCTCCCCGAAGATGGGTCCTGGTCTGGTCTCCGCCATCATCGCTCTGGGCAACCACCTTTCGGCAGGCAGTTGTCCTTCAGAAGTGCGCTGCATCCTATTTGGTGGCACCCTGTTTGCTTTACGCAAAAAAATCGGGCGGCCTGCCCCATAGTCATCGGGTATTACTGGCTTAGGCTTGTTTCCAAATGCTCTAACGCTTACGCAGTCCCTCGAATCACGACTTAGCTATCACTAAGACAGGTCGTTGTGGGGATACCAGGCTGGTGTGAGGCTGCCGTTCATACAACTAGGCGTTTCATGGCCGATATGTAGCAGGGTTCTATTCTAGTCAAGCTGGACTTCTCCAATGCATTCAGTTGCTTGTATCGGGACTGCATGCTGTCATCAATTAATGAAATTCTACCCGAACTTGCACCTTTTTGCTATTCAGCCTACTCTGAGGCCACCAATCTCAAATTTGGCAGTTTTACCCTCCTTTCACAGGCTGGACCACAACAAGGAGACCCTTTGTGCCCACTGCTTTTCTGCCTCCCTCTGCAACTGGTCCTCCTCAAGCTGCTGTCCCCTTCGCATTTGACTACCTTGACGATCTCACTCTGGGTGTGCAGGTATCGGTAGTGGCCGCCGATGTAGAGGTTCTTGAGCACAGCAGTACAGCTCTAGGACTGGACCCTAACCGCACAAAATGTGAGGTGATTTCACATGACAATCCTGAGGGCAAATATAGATCACTGAGGCAATTCTCACACATTAGGCCAGCTTCAGCGACATTGCTCGGAGCCCATCTGTCGATCTTGGACGCCCTTCAGTCCGCCCTCGAAGCTCACAACGATGAGATTTCTCTAGCGCTCGTCCCCCTCACGCTGACTGCCAGACAAGATGCCCTCCTGTTGCTCAGAAGCTCCTTAAGCGCACCAAAACTGCTGCATACTCTACGCTGTGTTCCTTGCGTCAATCACCCCTAGAGGTTTATGATTCCCTCTTATGTAAGGGTCTTAGCCTCGTCCTTAGTATGTGTTGCTCTCACTGAGAACCAGTGGTCTCAGGCATCCCTCTCCATTAAATGGGCGGACTGGGTATCCGTAGGGTGTCATCGCTGGCACTTCTCACCTTTCTGGCTTCCGCCGCGGACAGTCCTCCATACTAAGGGACGTGCACAGTCCCACAGGTGCACAATACGATGCTATGCAAACACACTGGCAAACAGAATCCGGAATATCTGATTCTGATAACACCCCTATCCACAGACAATAATATTTGGACAGGCCACTGTTCCATAAGGCTGCTCTAAATCTTAGTAATTCACTTAAAACACGTACGATCAAGCACGCATAAAAGCTATCTCCGCCTCCCGCATGCTAGCGACTGGCTATATGCACTTCCCATTGCAGTATGCGGCCTGAGGCTGGACGATGAGGCTAATTTTTTCACCACCTGAGGGATTATACCTACCTCAGGTAAAT
The DNA here is from genome assembly GCA_964023275.1 of Norana najaformis. Lineage (NCBI taxonomy): Eukaryota > Metazoa > Annelida > Clitellata > Crassiclitellata > Hormogastridae > Norana > Norana najaformis. Next base: position 36,249,786 of record OZ029913.1, on the reverse strand, counting down.
AATAATAATAATAATAATAATAATAATAATAATAATAATAATAATAATAATAATAGTGACATTATATGGCGGCTACTGCTTACTGAATAGCCCCAAAACTGGGACGTGGCTTAATAAAAATAGTGGTTGGAATAAATGTAACTTTTTCATCCGAAGGAAGTGAGTGAGAGAGGAAAGTGCGTGTCCTCACCACGTCGGGAAAGGATCGACGACACTGAGCTTAAGTGATTTAGAACATACTGCAATCTCATTACATAGTAATCTACGATATGATCTTTTGGAGCAGCACGAGGCAGACAGACAGACAGATAAATTTTGTCCTCCTGCCAGGAGCCAGGAGCCAGAGTGTGGTGAAAAACTGCTTTAAATGTGGCTTCATGATACGCAGATATTATTGAGGTTTTGAGGAATGAGATCAGTCAGATCCTGCTGGATATTTGGGCGGTTTCAAGCTGTTTGTGCATTGGATATGGAAGCTTCAGGATTGGGGCCCGGGTTCAACTGACCAGCGGGTCAGAGCCAGTGCCAATAGGCCGTCCGGAAGTAGGTTCCAGAAAGAAAGAATGGAAGTATTTAACACACAAAACTTAGTCACCGAAAAGTAACATATAATGTCTTATTATCTGCTAACAGCGAAAATTAATGTGCATAATTTGTCTAACAATTTTATAGACACAAAATTCCGGTATAAATCTTGCCCATATTATATAATCTAATAGATCGTTTCCAATGTGATTGCTGCCTTCAGCCATACAAAACGTAATGACACCAGATATGGCTAGACTGTCCGAGATCATGTCACTGAGCTTTCTGCTTTCTGTAGGCGACACTCAGGGATGTGAAATCGAGATATGGGTAAGGTAAAGTAAGAAAAAGGTAAGAAAAGTTAAGGCAAAGTTCGAAGCCTTAATAATCGTCCTCAGAGGCATGATTCTTCGATTGTGGGATTGGTCGGTTGAGACGAAAACGTGACAACGTTAATCCAGCAATCGGATATCTTTGCCTTATATGGCTTGACGGCGAACTGTTAAATTTACATGACACGGCCGGATTCGAAGACTTGACATTCAAACGAAAGCTAATTGTCATTTACGGAGACTCGAGTTTTATTTGTTAATGTTGTGATTGTTGATTTAGTTGTGATTCATTTTTATGTTCAAGCTATGCGATATAAAGAATGCAACGCTCTAAAACATGTTGCCTCGGTTGGCTGGTCAGGTTATTTTGTTTCAGGTGCAATGTCGGACTTTATGCTAAGAGTCCTAACACTGCTACGTGTAATATCTGCTAACAGCAAACATTAATGTGCATAATTTGTCTAGAGAATGTGGTTGACAGTGGCCTAATTGACTGTGGCTGTGTTGACTCTGGCTAATTGCTTATGTGCTAGTTTTCACTGTTGATTTCCTTACTTTGTTTGAATTCCGGTGGTTGCAAATTATTGACAACTTGTTGTCTCGCCATATAGCGCAGTTAGGACAGCTAGCATGATGACTGGATTCTGTTTTGTCAACCAAGTCATCTTAATGTAGCGCCACAATCTGATGGCAATTTAAGCAGCTGTCCTCTTGAAAGTCACGACACAGTAACCGTCTCAGGAGCACACTCTTTATACAAGGCGATTGTTACACCAAATGGCTAACAACCTAAATCTAACTCGAAACTAAAATCACTAGGCTAACCCACTTTTTTATTGTTTACTATATTTGTTTACAACACAATAACACGTAAGAATTGGAGTTACAAGCGGTTAGATTATAGAGTAAAACAGTAGGACGAAAGTTAAACCTATCTTTTCCTGCTTAATTAATCAATTGATTAATTAGTTAATTAGGCTGAACCTACCTGTTCTTGATGATTTACGAGAAGATAGACAGGCTTTCCCTAATGTGTCCTGTTTGTTCCAGTGTCGAAAACTCATTCATATCCGTGTCAAATGTTATGGTATGCTGCTTCCGGCCTTAGAGCCTATAGCTGTCTAGCCCTGATTTAGGCACGTAAGCTGACGCCATCTATGGAGCTCTCACGTGTAGAGTAGATTGAATTATAATGCTCTAGATCGCGCTTTGTATTGGCTACACCGGTTAGTCTCTGGTATTCATCGTTAGACCGTTAGGCACACATTGGTTGCATGGGTCAAATGTTAGTGAACCGTTACCTCTCGGCGTTTAGGCTTTGCATGCTCGGGCTCTCAAGCCTGACTTCGCCTGATTGGCTGATCAGTATATTCGCCTTGGCTGTTCAGAAACTTTCCCCAAGTTACCAACCTTTTACTTGAAAAAATTTCTAACACAGCTGAAAAATGCTCGATGATTTAAGCAATTTGAAAATGTTGTTTACCTATTTCAGTACAGTGCATTGAAAAATTCCAAGAAAATGAAGGGGAGGTGAATCTACGCGGTTGGCTGAGAGCAGGCAGGTAAAGAGACAGACAAGACTGCATGCATGCATGCATGCATGCAGGCAGGCAGGCCGAGTCTACACGAACAGGTAAAGGTACAGAAACAGTAGCTGGCTGAAGGGTCCGGGTCAGGGCCCCTCTCCCTGAGGCCAAGGCAATCACTCTGGGAATTTGTGTAGATCCGACAGAATACAATCAATGCATTACAACTGTAATCTGAAAATGTTCTGCATACAAAGTTCTGAAGTGCACATGAAGTGGGGCAACAGAGACATTAGCAGCCATAAACATTCTGGAAGAAGTAAGTTTAGAGCGACAGATATTCTCGGTAAGAGAGTTGCGAACATGAGGAAGCAGAGAGTTCCAGATGGAGGGACCAGTGAATGTGGATGAACCCCGGCCGAAGAACAACATGCCCGCGAGAAGATGCTGAACGAAAGAGGATCGAAAAAAGAGTTACAGGATGTAGCAGTGGATCATAAGATACAGGAAGCCAGTTTAGAGAACGAACAGAAGATATAACATGGTCTCAGTAACAGAGTCCATAGCACAGTCGTGCAGCCCGGTGGATGATTATACATAGAAGAAGCAAGGTGTAGTCAGAGAGAGACCGTTTAGACGTTTTAGGTTTACCTCAACCCGATCGGTGACTTGACTTTGCTATATATGTAGATGGATATCAGTATTATACAAATGTTCCCTATTTCCTATTAAAATGCTTCAAAATGCCTTGGATTCCGGAGCTCCCCAAACGCTCTAGTCGTTAAAGGATTCGCGCATTCAACGCCCACTTTTCCAGATCCCTCAGTTTTTTCCAGGTACTCTTAGCTAAATAAGTCGCCTACGTCATTGACGCTGGCCTATATGTTGACAGCCAGATATAGATGAAACAAGACAATGACCATCGTTTGCGGCTGCTGCTGCTGCTGGTCATTGCCCAAGAAGCCAACTCCACATCCTCCGTGTTAGCTGCTGCGACTGCTGGTGCATCTTTCTGTTCGGGTACATCCGGGTGGCGCTGCTGTCGGTCTAGTCTTGGGGACGGATTCAGTTGAGAAGCGGCGGAAGGGAGATGGAGCGTATCCATTCCAATCGATTCTCGTTGCGAAGGCGATTGGCGGACAAGAAACACGAGAAGCTTCTCGCGTCTTCAACGAGGTCTCTGTCGCTCGAGTTCGACTACGATAAACTGTCCTACATCAGGTAATGACTGGACGAGCTTCTCGTGGAACCTCTGCATTCTCTCGGGATCACACAATCGCTTACATATTACATACTCTAGTCATAACAATCATATTTATTTATGTCTAATTACATAAAATCATTCATCTTCTGATATGCATGCAAATAATACGAGGTCTGTGAGGCCTAATGCTCGGTGGATAATTGTTATTGCTTTATATCTTCATTTATTTAGTTTTAAATTATTATAATAATAATAATAATAATAATAATAATAAATTGTAATAATAATAATAATAATAAATTGTAATAATAATAATAATAATAATAATAATAATAATAATAATAATAATAATAATAGAATGTTAATCTGTTATTAGTAAGAATATTATTTAAAATTCAACAAGCAGGGAAGGATTCTGAGTTGGTTTAGTCCAGACTGTGCTTCAACTGACGGATTCTCTAGCTCCGAAATGTTGCTGTTGTTGATGAATCCGTGTAATAAATGATGTACAATTACCTCATTTTTACCTCTCCTTATCTTATCTCGCCTTACCTTGCCTCGACTTGTCTTACGTCGACTGTCTGTTGGAAGATCATACGGCGAGGGAGACGACTTGCCTTTACGTGTTAAGTTAGCTTGCACTTCATACCCATGCATGGCGACTTCTCGAGGTTAACTGAAGAATCTTAAAATAATTTTATAAGCATTATGAATATATCAATCATGCTTTTCAACGTTCACTCGGTCTCTCAGTTTCGCTTTATGTTGGTCCGCTAATTTATCTCTCTCTCTCCCTCTCTTTCTCTCTCTCTCTCTCTCTCTCTCTCTCTCTCTATTTCTCTCTATCTATCTATCTATCTATCTATCTATCTATCTATCTATCTATCTATCTATCTATCTATCTATCTATCTATCTATCTCATCCATGTCTGTCTCTTTCTTTGTCTGCCTCTTTGATTCGTCTCTCACTACTCTCAGTCTTTGTCTCTCTTAGCTCACTTGCTCTCATACTCTGAATTTGTCTCTTTGTCCGCCTCGGTCTAACTGTTTATCTGTTTTGACTCCCTGTCGTGTTCTCTTTATATTTCTTCCGAAGTCTGCGTCGTCCGTTTCCGACACTGACAATCTCCCGGTCACGGCTGACATCTGTTGGCTGACGATTGTCAGGAGACGTGTCGATCTCCTCAGCAACCGTAACTATGACAGCAGCCTTTTAACGGCTCTCTTGGCAACTATAGTTTTACAGTTATTGTGGGCGCCATACCATCAGTCCGTATTCAAGTACCCTCAGTTTATGTTGCGCAGTTAAGTCTTACATTTGATTGTTTAATATGGTTAATGTAGACCCAGTCAGACTTTCGTCTTAATTTTCATTTGGCCATCTAAACTATGTCACGTGACTCGATGAAACTGGGTCATTAGTTCACAGAGGGTTTTAAGTTCTTTGTTGTGACTCGTGGGAGCACAGAGGACAATGACATTATTATAATGGCGCTATAAAAGTTCTAAGACTATAGATTAGACTAGAATAGTCCATCACGCGTTTTGCTAAACGAAACTTGAGAGCCGTTGTTCGTTGCGCTGTTGGATTTGTAGCTGAGCCGCACACAACAGAATTTAACAATAAAAAACAAAGAAAATGTCCTTCAACATGATACCTTACATTCTGCCAAGTCAACTGTTCTTTCATTAATACCTCTAATACTCCTACTCGTTTTCTTTCAGCTAGAACAACATAACAAGCTCCTGCTCCTCGTCCTCCTACTCTTCATCCTTCTCCTCCTCGTTCTCTTCCTCGTCCTCCTGCTCCTCGTCTTTTTCCTCCTCCTTCTGCTCCTCCTCTTCTTCCTTCTCCTATTTAAGGTATTCAAAGCGAACTCGACGTATCTAACTCGGAGTATTATTAGCAGCCCGACATCTTCAACTCGATCGGCGGCTATTAACGTTCTTGACGTTAATATTTTATGGCCGCCGTTGTTATGTTGGTGCGAGCGTAGGCCAGAAGCATATGTTGAGACGTCTCCCTCGGGATTAGTCCCCGTCCGTTCAAACAGACGCCGCGGCATCATGCATTATTAACCGCTTGTGTTTCAGCTACGCTATATATATAGACACAATACAATTCATATATATATATATTCAATATATATATGTATATATGTTGTAGGTAAGTACATTGCAATATGCCTGTATATATTACTGATGATATGTATAATTTGTTTCATGTGCCTGACGAGATGTGACAATAAAAAAGAAAGAGACTGTATAAACCGTGTAATTATTTTATATACATTTTATAAATTCTGCTTTGTCTATTTCATAACTACATGTTTACCTATATGCAGTGGATAAAACGGAGTGGGCAAACTACACAGTGGACAATAGACGTGCCATACTTTCTGAATTATCTTGTTCGGAATTATGCATCATAATTCCGTTTGAGGATTATGAAGTTATGGCAGGACGTATAGACATACAGACTACACACACCTTATATATATAATTATAATATATATATATAATGTATACATCCTACATGCACGATATAGGCCCTATCGTATAATCTCGAGATTTCTACTGCGCCCAACGAAAGCCACGTTACGGGGACCAGCTTATTCACATGTATGATAGTAGAGACAAAAACTATGCATTTTTAAGATGTGCAGTAAATGGCTGACATATGAGCTGTAGTTCATATGTATATGTGTCATGTGAAAACGGGGGTCAATTTGTACGACGGATAAAGGTTTGTGATATTTATCTGTGTCTATATTGAATGCATTCCCGTTTTTGCAATTGCCGTGGAGCTACGATGAAAGGATTCTGTTAATTGATCGACAGACTGAACAGAAGCCAGCGAAAGTCGTTTGTCACATCGCTTGCATTGCATAGCATTGAATTACTATACTATCGCGTTTTTTTATTTATGCATTTATTAGGCGCCACTATCTAATGACATAACATCATTCGATGCGCCGAGCAACTGTGAGTTAAGGACTTGCTCAAGGTCCCTACACAGTAACCGTCTCGGAGGAGGCTCGAACCCGTACTGTCCGCGTTACAAGCCAAGCGCTCTATCCAATATGCTGCCGTGCCTCACAAGTAGCCTCAAGTGATAATACTATACGTTTATTTTTAGGTCTACTCAATATGTAGCTAGAAAATAACTAACGGAAGCCCCAGTTTTAAATAGAGACACGTATATTGGACGTATGCTTGATGTGCATGCCGAATAATCCAGTTTTAATAACTGTTTTATAATTACTTTGCAGCTCTCACTATCTCTACGCCTGAAAACATGAAGCCGCCTTCTTAGCTTTTGGTAGTTCTAGAGTGAAAGTTTGGGTGTTTGAACTCGTCCCTTCAAAATTCTCCCTTTGGGCAATCACTGCAGGAGATCCGTGCTCATCGTTTTAAAATTATGTAACTGTATTTAAGGAAGGCTATACAGTTTTTAAATGAAGCAGTAGTGACATTCAGCATAAAAACGGATACAGGAATCAAACTAAACGGAGGTCTGGTGAATGAACTTTGAGCTGCTGACAATATTGGCTTTCTATCTATAGAAACGGAATAGAACAACAACAACAAAAAGAATCATGACACAGATGGATAAAACCAGTAGAAGATTGGGTATAGGCTACTGATAACCGCAGAGAAAAATACCATGATGCTTATCGAGACACAAAAGAGACGCCAACGAAGAAAACCTGCTTAACAGATGGATCATTTCATCTACCTATAGGAGGTCTAATAACCGCAGTTGGATGGCGAAGAGACATACAAAGGAGAATTTGACGAATCTCAAAAGCATTTAGAAAAAATGGCCAAGATATGAAGAAGCCGTAAATAACAAAGAAAACAAAGACAGATATATAAGACTATGAACAACCTATTTTCCTATTTTGCCTACTTGGATCAGAATGCTGAACAATATGAAAGCAAAACAAGAAAAGAATCCCCCCAACAGAAATGAGTTGGCTATATACGGAAAACTGCAGAACTTAAAAATTAGAAATGATGAAATTCGTTCGACCGTCCTTTGATATGCCGATAACTCTGCTGGATAAAGTCTTTCAGAGAAGAATACGATGGTTGTTCTAGTGAATAGAATGCCTGCCAGCTGAAGGAATCCCAAAAAATGCACTACATGCAAGTTTTGAAGAAAAGAGAAACACAAGAAGACTACTACTGCTCTGATAGACAACATAAACAAACCAATACAAGATTTGCTCTAACCATGAGGAAAGCACTAGATTCCACAAATGACCGAAAAGAATGCAGATCACTTATTTCTCAACTATTGCCGACAAATGGTTGGCGTCAGGAATTGATTGTGATGATGACGATGATGATTAGGATGATTAGGATGTTGATGATTACTATAATGATCCCGATCATGATAATTATGATTATGATGATGATGATGTTGATGATGATGATGATGATTATTATTATTATTATTATTATTATTATTATGATGATGATGATGATGATGATGATGATGATGATGATGATGATGATAGGTGTGTAAAGATGCCGACAAATCGTACCTTGGACTGGCTAAAACCGAAAATTCCTGAACACATTCTCTTCTGTGTTTTGACGCATGAATGGATTCGCACAATACGCCAGTCGCTTACAACTCAAGCAGCCACAATTCTGATGTATGCATTCATAAACACCAAGGTTGACTATAGCAAAGCCATTAATGTTGGCCTAACTCTTTCCCCCATTAATCAGCTACAATCTGTTGTAAATGCCGCGGCTCGACTGTTCGGCGGTATACCTAGGTTTTGGTACATATCCAGCTTCATATGAAAGGAGCTGCACTGGTTACGAATGCAAAATGCATTGAGTTTTCAGATATTAACACTTATGCGCAATTATCTTGCAGACTGTGCTTCATCTTATCTTCAAGGGCTTTGTGTCTCCGTCTTTTCCATCCCTGATTTAGATAATGACGAGACCTAATTTCTTAAAGGAACAAGTGACATTCATTCACACTAGACTGACTAATGACAGGACTGTGATGTCCATAGTAAATAGAACCTGGCGCTTAGGTCAACCACTGATCTGAAGAGATGATAAAATTTTATCATATACAGGTAGTAAAAGTCATAAAATGATTTTTCTTACGGATGTGCGCCCACAAACTTAACATTTCTATATTCCTTTACTCAGTAAAGTTTACTGATAATACACGGGGTGCAATGCAGGCCACTGAGAGCGAAACAAAGGATTAGTTGTTGATATTCAGTTACCCATTTGTCAACTATGAGTCTCTGCCGGCTAGCATTTTTCTAGTTATCTCAGCATGGTTTTGTTTATTGGTGAAATTTTCTGGGTAATGATCTTTTACATCCTTCAGAAAAGCCTAAACTCCTCCTCAGACTACCTCAACAGGTAATCCGAGCCTCTCCATAGCCAGGATAAAGGAGAAAGTTGTGCAGTCGGCTTGCAACATGTCCAGGTAAAAACTTCGCAACAGAAACAACGTAAATAATTTAGTTTTCAAAATGTAGTATGAATGGAGATGAAGAAGTGGGGGCTGCGCAATCTTACAACGGATGTGGGGCGCCATATGAAGAGCCTCGATGAAAAGCCGGTCTTCGGAAGTCGGGGTTCGGAGATTTCAGCTCCTTTCCGTCAGGTTGTTTACTTGAATCGGCAGACGGAATGTGAGGACTATGCACATAACAGGAAGGCCAGCGCAGGTGATAAAGGAGATGAAGACATGCAATTTACAGATCGTCGGGAATAGTGAAATGAAACTGACGGGAAGTGGAAGATTGATGTCGTTCGGCACAACAACACCCTATTCGGGAGGACAAGAGATATAAAAAGGTGTGGCTATTCTCTTCAGCAAAGAGGCCTCCCAGACGTTATTAAGTCGGGGACCAGTAAGCTACAGGATACTATTAGCAAGGCTGCAGACAAGGTTCTTTAACGATAGTCCAGATGTAAGCTTCGACAAACACAGCAGATGGCGAAGAATAGGATGGATTTTAAAAAGCAGCTACAGGGCGTTATGGATGAGAATCCGAGGCACGATATGGAGATCTTAGTGTTGGGCTTTAATGCACAGATTGGATAGGATAGGGCCCGTTGGGTAGAGATTATGGAAGGGATGGCGGAGGGTGAAAGATCTGATAAAGGAGAAAGATTACTGAGCCTCTGCAGCAGTTAAAAATTAAGGATTGGAGGGAGATTTTTTGTACATCGAAAAATACACAACCGCACATGGACGTCACCTGACGGGGATACATGCAATCAACTGAAGTGTAAATGAAAGGTGGATATCATCTTTGAGAAATGTCAGGGTGTACAGTTGCGCAGATGAAGCATCAGGCCACCATTTGCTGGTAGCAAAAATAAAACTAAAACTAAAGAAACTACCAAAAACAGAGAAGAACGATTTAAAATACCGATAAACTGAAGGAAGAACCGATACGACAACAATATGAGCTGGAATTAAAGTATAGGTTTACTATCTTAAAGAGCTTTGAAAAAGTGGACAAGGCCAGCATCATTTATGAGAATGGGGCGATTGATGCAGAATGGGAGAAATGGAGTAACGCGTTCATAAAAGCTGGAGAAAAAATCTGGGTCTCAAAAAAGACTACAAAAAGGAATCGTGGATCTCCACAGAAAGGTTGCAGGCAACAGATGAAAGGACACTTTTAAAGCAGAGATGGAACAGACAAGAACAAGTCCAGTTGGCCAGCAAGAACTGACTAAAACATACAGAGAAAAGGATAAGAAAGGTAAGAAAAGATGTAGAGGCGGCAAAAAGAGAAAACTGAAGCAGAAGAGGCGTCAAAAACAGGAGACTCCAAAACTTAGTTTCATGTAGTAATCGAACTTTTAAGAATACAAAAATACAGATCCTTTTGATTTAAAAGATCAATGAACAGATGATAAAAACTCATAAAGAACAGATAAAGCGCTGGAGAGTAGCAGTAGTTCCAATGTTTAATGACATCCTATGGCATCAAAGGCCGTTGACGTCGCCCTCCTCCTTTATCAAGGCTTGGGACTGGCACTACCCGACTGAAGGCAGTGGCGGAGTTAAAGCGCTGAAGAGAACTCTTTGAGATCATAAGAAAACGTCCGCAACCAACAATACCACTCGGAGTCTTTGACTCTGATGAGAAAGATGAGGAGTTGGGAATGCACGTAGAAGCCATAAATTAAGAAGAGATATGAAAGGCAATCAAGAGTCTGAAAAAAATGGAAAGGCTGCAGGAAATGACGGAATTAAAGCCGCAATAATAATTAAATAATATTGAAGTGATGAGACAACTGATAGAGTAATGCAACAACAAGTGGGAAAAGACAGAGTACGGACAGCATGGAGATACATCATCATCATAGCGATTCCTAAGAAAGGAGATTTGAGAGAATGTTCAAATTGGAGGGGTATTACTCTACTGTCAGTTCCTTGAAGATCATGTCGACGGTGATGCTGAATCGCAGGAGGATTGCTGTAGAGTAAACGTTGAAGCAGGAACAGGAGGAATTTAGACCAGGACGATCCTCTGGGAGCAAATTTTCATAGTTACACTGACGATTAATAGAAAAAATTTAATGTTGGAGACTCCTGTACTAGTTAATTTCATTGATTCCAAAAGGCATTCGTTTTGAAGACTTTTTGAACAACAGTAAGGAGTTATAGAATTTCGTCAAAAGATGACTAATATCACCAAGAGCTTTTATAATGACAGTCGATGCGCGATAAGATAGGGAGGAAAAGTGGGTGAGTGGTGTCAGATTATAACAGAGGTACGTCAGGGACGTGTTTTATCACCGAGCGGCACTTTACAAGTTTCTGATTACAATTACATTTACAAAGAAAGACTAAGAAAGAAACTGGCCAGCGGCCATCAGAGACGATCAGAGATGTTTGGAGATGTCGTGGGACAAGGTGTGAAGAGAGGCGATGGACAGAGACGAATGGAGAAGCTGCGTTGCCCGATATACAGACCGGAACAGGAAAGACTAAATACTAAGCAAGTAGACTTGCTTATAGATAGCCTCTGATTAGTTTCTCTTGAAGTGGCGCTATATAAATATCTGATTACAATCAGTATTGCAATCAAAGTAGCTTCAGATGACCTATGCACTCTTTTTAACACACCATCACTGCTACTACAACTACCACCACCATCATAATCACCACCAGCACTTCCTTCTAGGGAGCTTATCTCTTCGTCCATAACACTGATTTATGGACCTCTGCGGAAAGCAGTGGGAGTCGTGCGGTTAATGTAGACCTCCCTTAATCCATAGTAAAACGGAGGGAAGGCGCTCGTTTTGCACTCTGCGACCTTGAGGACCTTGCGACCTTTGCTTGTTTTATTAAACCAATACTTAACCTTTTTAAAACCCTATTTACCTGTATGTTAAGACCAATACTTTATTACAAGCAACATTTATCGAACATGAAAATTTAACGGTCTTTGATGTTAAACGATCTAGAAAATATATCGATTTAGGATATGTCTAGTTCTTTGAAGTAAAGCTATTTGGAGTAATTATGCGAAGTGAGAATAAATCATATTGAAAATTTTTTTAAATGTGAAAATTAAATGATCTTGAAAACTGAAATAATCTTTGGGATAAAATTTATAAATGAAGTTAAAAGGATTTAGGAATTTATTAAAGTAAACTTGTTTGCTCCAAGAGATCTGGGAAGCTAAAATCTCTTGAAATTAAATGATCTTGAAAATTTGCGGAAACGGAGCATTCCTTGCGGAGAAAGCGAAATGTTGGTTAATGTCAGACAGGTTTACTGCATCGCAAATAATGGTCTGGCTAATGTTCCGAAATTCTAATTGTCCGGCAAGTTTGAAGTCCCTGTATGTTGGTGCAACAAAGCCCATCAACTGACTTATTGTTCTCGCAAATGTTGTCTGCTTGCTAATTTCGTGATCTCGTGAGGTTTGAAATTCTTTTCCACGCTCCGCTGTATCATGGGACTGCGTGTTTGTTTGCCTGTCTTTGTGCCTTCCTGTCTGTCTGTCTGTCGGTCTGTCTGTCTGTCTACCTGTCTGTCTGTCTGTCTCCACATGTGTCTGTATGTCTGTCTATCTGTCTGTCTGTCTGTCTGTCTCCACGTGTATCTGTCTATGCACGCGTTTGTGTTGGAGAGCCATTTGTTTAGGTGTTCATCACCGCATTGGTGACGCACTGAGCCGACGGCGCCCGTTGCTAGTTCTGTCGTTCGTTAGTCGGTTTACGCCAATTTGTTAAATAAATGAGCGACTGACATGAAAAATATAATTGTCAGTGACAGGCACACGTCTCCTGCAGCCGTGTTTACTCGGAATGTATACTCGTTCGTTTCACAGTACTTGAATACTGCATGTATATACATACATAGCCTACATATATATCTAGATACGTACATACCTAAATGCATTCAAACATACATGCATGAATAGGTCTACATAGATACATACATACATGCATGCATACATACATGCATACATACTTACATACATACATGCATGCATACATACATACATACGTACATACATACATGCATATAATAATATATAATTATATGGCATTGTACTGTGCTATGCTGTTGTGTTGTTGCGTTGCATTTCTAGACTTAGGAGTGTAATAAAAGTAGAAAAGTCTAAGACTATATTCTCCTTCATTGTTTCTTTACACAATATACACCAGTGCATGTAGCCTTTCTAAAGCGCCCTCTGGTACTTCTCTCAAAAGTACTCCTCGCTAACCGTCCCGATGTTAGAGTTCACTAAGAACTGTAGCATGGGACAGTACTTTTCGTCTGCAAGCAAATGATGTTCCAGTAGCTGAAAAAGCGCCACTTCACGAGAAACTCGTGAGAGATGCTCCCCGATCTGTCAACATGAAACCACGAAGCCGTGAAATGTCACCAATGACGCTCTGTCACACATGCAAAACCCAACCCAAGGAAATCGAATGTCATCACAGTTGATACCGTGTTCAGAATTCTGGTCTGTGATGCAATGGAGAACGACAGCCGAACGAAGAGTTTGAAGCATATGTTACACGTTAGGCGTTATATATTACTATATATATATTACTATATATATATGTGTGTATATATTGCTGGAATCTCGTTGTCTAAGGGGTATCAAATGAAGAATACGACAAGTTCTTCTTCACACTTTTGGTTTCAAACTCTTCAACAATTTCTCGATCACTTCTCCTTGTTTTACAACAAATGCATCCTTTATATAGTTTTCTCATCACTCTCCATCCTTTGACACTCCTTCAGACACTCCTTCCAACTCTTCCACCTACAACATCTGTTGCAGGTGGCAGTCAACTCACCAAGTAACCTTCCTTCCAAACGTGCCACTCGCAACAGTGCATACATAAGAAAAGACGACTATGAAGAGTTTTACTTTAAAATGTGCTATATAAATGTGTGATGATTATTATATGTATGCAGTGGAGTGTTAGAAGTTGGACAGCGCCTCCGCGGTTGGGGAAGATAGGTGATGGCTAATGTAGGCCATACCGCTGTAATATCACATCGTACTTAAAACCTTGGATATGAGTCGGATCCTGGATATCCTGCATTTCTACATATCCATATATGCAGGCCCTATATATTGTTACATATTGCTTTGGGACGACGATAGGACATAATGGGTTCAGTTGTACGTTGTACGCTTTCTGTACATTTTTGCGGGGAAGCCAATCGTATATGAAACTGTTGTTTTTAACTTGGGTTAAGACTTAGATTTTGGTTGTTGGTCCTACGCGAACGTTTTTGTTGCCACTTTCAGAACTAGTCGTGTTCAGCCTCCCTGCGTCGATAAATTGTTTGGTTCTTCGGGGCTGTTTTGGTTTTTTGCATGGGCCGTTTTTCGTCACCGTCTTTTGGCGGATGTTTTGATTTCTCTTGGGAATGTGTTTCGCTGATTTTACGCCGTCTCTGCAGGTCGATGTTTTGTTACTCTACATGAGTCATGTTATGCTTGTAAATAGCTTAGGTAACATAATTTTAATCTAGAGCTGGTATTCTGTTACATATTCCTAGATAACCTGCAACATATGGGACTCGCATCAACCTATTACATTAAATTAGTACACTATACATCGTTACACTATTACATTATTACTATAACATTATGCTTAGTAAATGGTTAGAATGCTCAGGTATGCAAAGGCTTCGTTTAGGAATTTATCTTTTGCATTTATGAGGTAATTATTGTACTTTCGGGTTGAGTGTGGCTGGATATACAGTGGATAGCCAGTTGCATCCAAACAGTGGACGACATAGTTGATATGTCGGCTGAGGAGGTAAGGATAGAATTTGAGAGGATGGGTCATGACACAAAAGGACTTAATAACTACAGCTGCAGAAAACGCTGTGGGTATCATCCGCATAGAAATGATACGATAGTGAATGCTTGTCCAGCAGTGTACATAGTGGTGTGGTGTATAATGCAAACGAAAGAGGATCAAGTACAGAACCCTGAGGAATACCACATGTCAACAAAGCACCAGACGAATATTGTCCATTTAAATATATTGACTGAGTGCGCAGGCTGACAGGCACCAAAGAAATTTTTTTGCAAAAGATGGGAAATTTAAACAAGAGTTTGGGTCTCAAATTACCAGTTAAAATTGGCCACGCTATGTTGTCATGTATACAATTCAAGGGGAAACGGGACTGTCAAGGAGAAAACCAACAAACCACTCCCAAAACCATTGAGTTGGTTTCTGTGGTTGAAACCCAGGAAACGGTTGTATCGGCTTGTTGCCCTGATTCAAAGGTGGGCTAGCAGTACTTTCCATTCTTCATCTGCGGGTATTCTGTTTTCCTCTAATGGTGAATATTGTATGGTTGTTTTTTTCTACGAGAATCTGGTTCTTGCGAAGTTTGGTTAGTTAAGAGATAATAAGCCCGTCTGAGTACTGCGACTCAGGTGAAAAGCGTCATTAAGAGAATTACTGTGGTCACGCTTGCAGTACCTTTGCTCATAATTCGATTGGAAAGAAGACTTGGCACTGGAACCATTCTTCGCTGCTTAATCGATAAAACGCCCAGTGGTATATACATGCTGAGAGGTAATGACCTCGAGTTGGAGGAAGCACCGCAGGATATTGGTATAACAACTAGAGCCCTGTCAAAGTCAACAAATGGCGGAGATAACGAAAACACGAGTATGGCTGGTGCTTAGACGTAGAATGTAAGTCCAACTGACATGTGCACTGAGACAATTGACAACGATGTTTTGGTTAATTTATTTGAGTAATCGATTGATAATTACCGTGAAAATAACTGCTACTGTGTCTCGTGAAACTTTTTTTCGGCTACAACAGATGGATACTGAATTGTTGCCTTTTAAGGGCTGGCTTCTTCTGATAACAACAATCGCTAAGAGCGCAGTTGTTATTCGGGAACGGAGTACTTGTACGAAATTGGAGGGATAGATCTACGCATGAACGTTCTAGAATAACAGAAATGTGGTTCCGTCGAAAGGAGTGCAAAGTGGCTTATATTGCAACTATATTTCTGCGAGTGGTCATTTGGGAACAGAAAACTCTGAACGATTACTGAGACATTTTCTGTGGCCGGGGATATGTCAAGCTGTGAAAACACATTGTTGTACCTGTGAGGTACAACATATTGTTGTACCTGTGAGGTAGGCCTGTGTCCCGAGGTTACTGTAGGTAAGGGTACGAGCACAACATGTGCTCCCTTAGTAAACTGCTGATATCATGGGTCCTTTGAATGTTTGTGATTAGTTTAGGAATAGATTTATCTTGAAGTTCAAGACTCGGATATGGTTAGACATTACCCTTTATGGTTACATATAACCAACCCTTTATGGTTAGTCATTACCCTTTATGGTTACATATAACCAACCCTTTATGGTTAGACATTACCCTTTGGCATTCCCATTGCGAAATCACAATGCACATTATGTAGCGAGGGCTCTCGTCTTTGTGCTTGCAATTTTTGGTTTTCCGAATAAAATTTGTCCATTGTGGATCGGATTTTAAGTCTGATTTGATGCAAATCTTTCTCAATAAATGGTAGACCGTTCAGTTGAAAATTAATCATTACAATATGCAAACAAATGAGTGTTGTGAAAGGTTCCATCGGGTCCTAGAAGATTGGGCCCATGTTAAAGGCAACTGTCTAGAATTTCCATGGTAATTGAGATGAAGTTTGGCTTAGGGTGCTTTTTGCTTACAAGGATGTACTTGTGCATTTTCCGTGTTTCTTGGTAAGAACATATTTCCCGTTTTAAACAAGTGTTGTCAAGAATTTGCTACCGCTAAATTAACAGTTTGAAAATTCGGCTGATGCGGAAATTGATTTTTGGGTCACCATATCGGTTTACATGACATTCAACTGAGGAGGCTGAAAGTTCTAGTTTTGTTGAACTTTCCTTGACCACAAAATAATAAGTAAATCATTCTTGGGACTTGCTGGGTCCTACCGCAGGTGTTAACCCCATTATTCGGCGATTACTTTGACCTTGACTGGGTTGTTGAAAAGGGTCATCCATTCTGTTGGTCAGCTGAGGCTGGAAAAGCTTTAGTTGATTTAAAGTCGCGTTTGGCATCGCGCTTATTTTTGCGTCCGCCTGTCTTTGACAAACCATTTTATAAGGAAGTTGACTCATCGCAGTCTAGTGTTCGACGATATTGAGCATCCTGTGTGCCATTTCTCAGTCGAAAACTGAAAGTTCACGAAACTCGTTATTTGATGATCGATAAGGAGGTCTTGGCTCTCGTCATCGCAGGAACGCCTTTTCAGCATCTACATCGACTCTTCACCTGTCATGGAGTTCACGAACCACAGTCCACTCCAATTCATGAACAAGATGGTCAGTACACACACAAAAGTGTTAGGTTTGGATTGAAACAATATTGTTTGGACATTAAACATCGCCCTGGACACTTCAATCTCGTCCAGGACATTTATAGTCGACCATCGACTTAGAAAACGGTTTTTGCTTAAACGATTGGGCAGAGTCACGTTACGCTTGTAAATACTAAAGAAATAAAATTTTAACTTAAAGCTGGGATCCTATATGCATATCCCTAGACAACCTGCAACGATATATATATATGATAATGGAGTATAAATACATGTATTCTTCATTCGTTTTTGTTCGTATATTCCCTATAGCCATTTTCTAAGCTAATAAAATTGCATATATATGCATAACTTCATATATATGCATCCACTGCATGCTATTCCCACGTCGCCTTTATACTTCGTTACGACGTCGATAGGGTTTATATTCACCACTTTCCTCCGCTACCTGCTTATATATTCAGGTATCGACGTGTATGTGCACACAAAGTGTCTGCTACTTATGGCAGGCGTTTGACCTTCCATCTTTTCGGTCGTTTGTCAAGTCCAAAGCTTTCCTAATGTTTAATGAGAGTCCTGCTATGTTTTTCTTTTTTGTATCATCTGCAGTATGTGTCTTTCTTTGACTTTCAAGTTCTTTCCTTCAGATCTTGCATACAGGGTTTGGTATCATGTAGAATGTCGAAGAAATTGCCGTCTAATGTAGTACAAACGTAGCTTGAGCTTTCTTGTGAGGGTTCTGCAGGCTGTGTATGTCGCCAATAGATTACTTTGCATTTTCATGTAAATTTTATACCAAAAACATACATCACTACATGTTATAAAGTCCACTTCGTTACCGCTCTTAAATTTTTCAAATATCTGCAATATAGCTTTGCTTGATATGCAAGGCAACATGTGAAAACTCTTCAAAACAGCCAGAACACTCACAAGGAAGTTCAAGCCACGTTTGCAATACATTAAGTCGACAACTGGAGAGAGAGCATCACAGAAGAGCCGAAATTGCAGAAATGTGACGTGAATACTGTATAGAGTTATATAATGATAGCGAAGGAAACAAAACACAGTGGGGTTATAAACCGAAACCTCCTCTCCTTCGATCTGAAGTTGCAAAAGTTATTCGATGACCTGCCAGTCGCAATTGTGCAGTTACTGATGATGTCCCAGAAGAGCTCTTTAAAGAAGGGGTGAAACAGCAATGGAAAGGATGCACAGGATCTGTACGGCAGTGTGGGAAACTGGTGAGTAGCCAGATGACTGGACACACTCTACATTCATCTCACTTCCCAAGAAAGGTGATCAGAAGCAGTGTACAGGTCATAGGACAATCGCTGTGGTCTCACATCCAGTAAAATTCTACTCAAGATCGGATCATCCTGGAGCGAATCAGGAACAAGACGGAAAGCGGGAATGCGGAGAAATAGGTTGGCTTCCGTCCTTTTAAGAGGGACGAGAGATCAAATCACCAATCTTCGGATCCTCATGCAAAATACAAGGCAGCGTCAGATACCTGTAAGTTTTCTTGATGGTATAGAGGATTGCTTAACAGTGGCTACACGTTGATGCACATGTGACTGATGTGTTGCTGTTTGGGATGTTGAATGGTAAAGAGTTTGCAAAGAGAAATGGGTTGGAAGAATCTACGATCTACCTACCTATCTATCTGACTTTATATTATTTTATTACATTGACTAACCTTGCCATATCTATTAGCTTCGGTTACTCTTCTTGATCAGCTTGAAAGAAGCGATTGCAATTGAGGCGGATCTTCTGGAGGACTATGCCTTCAACATCGAACAATTGGCCGAAGTCGCCGGACTCAGCTGCTCACTTGCTATTGCCAAGGTAGTCGGATCAGTATGATGTTGTCAGATCATCATTGTCATTAGTTAACATAAGATGATCATCGCATAGATTAACCATCGTATAAAATAACCATCGCATAAAATTTCAATCGCAGACAATGGGGGGAATTCGATGGCAGTGACAAAGAGTGATATGATCTCAATTTTTGGACAGTTTTACTTGCTTGCGACACCTTTTGTCAGTGTTTAGCATCGTCGTCATGTGCCTCATGAAGTACCTGACTGTTTTAGAGCTCCTTAACTTTCCTCATTGCTTAGATTAACTATCGCATTGACTTACCTTCTGTTTTATTCTTTTCTATTCTATTGTCAGTCTATTCAGAGTCTATTCTATGCTGAGTAGTCTGTTTGGTCTGCCAGAGTTATCCGAGAGAATGTCTGACGAAGTCCAAGGGGACCATCCTCGTGGTGTCTGGACCTGGATTCATCGGAGCCCTGGGTCTCGTCTGCGCCAAATATCTCAAGACGTTTGTGAGTTACTCTTACATACACTACAATTCTCGTTCAGTTGCCCATCTTTGGCTCAGTTACACCTGACGACTGAGGTTCAACTCTTCGAGAACGTTGCATTAAATTACATTGCATTACATTATGTTAGATTAAGTTACGTTACATTACCTGCAATTAGCGAATAAGGAAGGAAACAGAAGCAATCAATTTGTGAGTGTAAGAACAAATGAACAGCCAGAAATTCATTCATCCATTCGTCCGTCGTCCGTCCATCCATCAGCAAGCCATTCAGGAGAATCAGGAGAATCAGGTGGTCAAGCAATCAGACAGGGTTTCAATCAGGGACCTATTTCACGTAGACAATCAACTAACGAGCCAATTTGAGTTGCTTTGTTCTGACTGTAAACAGAGCTATCGGCCAACGATCTTCTGCCCAAAGCGCCTTGATGACCCCCTCTGCGAACACCTGAGCCTGCAGTGTGAGCGCCTGCACATTCCCTTCCTGTCCTACATGCCCTCGGAGGCCGGACTACTGACTAGCTCGTACAACCTGATCATCGATTCCCTGTTGGGCTGTTCCTCCTCCTCCTCCTCTCCTATGTCCTGGTCCTCCTCTTCTTGCCCCTCTTCTCCCTGTTCCTCATCTTCATCCACTCTGCAGAAACAGCCGTCGATGTCCGACTTCAGCGGAGTTATTCAGACAATGATTAAGAGCAGCATACCCATCGTCAGCATCGATATACCATCAGGTAATTCTCACACTACGCCGTGCTGTGCTATTCTACGACATTCTAAACTATAGTGCTTATGATGTTCTCTGCTATTTTATGCTACTGTTATCTCACTTTCCGGTTCAATTCCAAACACCGTCCACCATAGCCATCTTCCTGCCTGACTCTTGGATCTTGACCTGGAACCGAACTCTTCATACGTATTGATTTTGTTTTGACTGAGCGCCTGTGAATAAGCTGGGCGCTGAAGAAACCTCGAGCTTACGATTACGATTCGATTACTTCATGCTGCGATATGCTGTGACATACCATGCTATAATAAGCTTCTAGATTCAATTTCATAACGGATCTGCAAATTCAATTCATCCACCTTTGACTCGTCCAATTTACCCCAACCTTCTACCCTAGCGATTTGCTTCTGTCGTCTGTAAATGTAATTTATCTGGTAATTAGTACAGCGCCAGATGCTCTCGCCGCGCTTTTGTCCCCATAGCACCACCGAACACCACCACCATCGAACAGACGGAATCAGTGAAAGCTGAATGGCTGCCTTATTGTTCGATAGTCGCTGAGGAAACGTAGAGCTAAAGGATGGTGATTTGTCTGTCAGGTTGGGGTGTTGAGAAGGAAGACCCCGACGGAATACAACCGGAAGTGCTCATCTCTCTCACGGCCCCAAAGTTCTGCGCTGCGTCGTTCAAGGGAAAGGCCCACTACCTCGTCGGCCGCTATGTTCCGCCGGACGTCATCCGCAAGTACCAGCTCATCCTTCCTGACTATCCCGGTCCGGAAATGTGCGTCGACCTGACCTACTTCCACCGGTCGGATGACGCATGCACACAGTGACGTCATTTGGTCTACTTCGGCTGTACGGAATGACGTAATTTCAGTTGAATGATGTCACGTTCCATGCCGAAAATGCTGTACTTAAGATGAAAGGCATTTACCGCATGCATGTAATGGAAGGCATAACTAGGAAGCAAGATAAACGAAATAGCCGACGCCTCTTTGGTAGAGAAATGTTGCTTTTCAACCAGATTTTGTTCTTTTTCTGATTATTCTGTCTGTTTAAAATCTCAGGCTTCACACCTGTTACAGTCGACTGTTACTGCTTTCCGTTGTCTTCATTGTGCAACAAACATTATATCAAGAAAGATTAAAATCATTATTAGAAAAGGATTTATAGAGTTACTGAAATGTAGGCCTATATAAATTATTAAATAATCATATTTAATTAGTCGGGCTTCCTTCTAATTCTGAAACTTCTTCCTCCTCCTCCTCCTCCTCCTCCTCCACCTCCTCCGCACCTCCTTCTCTTTTTCCTCCTCCTCCTCCTCGTAATATTCTTCTTTTCCAAGTTCACTGGCTTACTGCCCTTTGGTGTCGATCGCAAGCATCACTGTATTTCTTCATCCGCTTCAGTCCAGGGCTAATAAGCTCAACTTCTGAGCATCCGTCTCGCACCAATACCTAAAGTTGTCCAGCAATTTTCTGCTAGGTTTTCCTCTGACTCCTTTGCCGTCCATCATCCTGACTTGTCTGACCAACCGGGATTTGTTCAATCTACGTATGTGACCAGAGAAATTCAGTTTCCTTCACATAACTTTTTTATAATGTTTCGTGGGCAACCTACTCGTCTTCGTACCTACAATTTTTTCGTTGCCTTCCGAAGGTAGTGATATATCTTCCAGCTTTCGAACTACTGCATCTCCGCCATGATGATACATAATGATACATAATTATATATCACGATGTAAGTCATTGTAATATTCTGTGCATCATTTCATACTTTCTTCCTTGCCCTGAAAAATGTTCTTTCTTGTCTTTAACTGCAGACTGCCTCGGTTTCCTTTTCCTGTTGATCTGCTGGATGAGTTTATAAAAATTATTTGCTTGTCCGCGTTTGTTTTTTCTGCAAATTTCTCGATGTCTCAACTGTTCCTCTAAACAGGTCTCTTAGTCTCGTCTACAGTAGCTGCTTTTCTGATCTTCTTACAATGCCGTCTTTACTCCTGCTTTACTTTACTTGAATGCCCTCTCATCTGACTTCCGGCATCTCTGTTTCACCTCCCGCACCTTCTTCGCCATCACTTGTGTCCTCCCGTGGTCCATGGTTTATTCAATCTACATATGTGACCAAAAATATTCAGTTTCCTTTACCTTATTTGTTTTGTGTTTTGTTTGATTGCTTTTCCGTCTGTTCATTACTGTTTTAGCTGCTTTCATCGCCCCATGTATTGTTATGATGAGCTTGATGACTTTCATACTGAGGTCCTTACCTCTCGCAGTATCTTGTTCTTTAAGCCTCTTTTTTTAATTACTTTTACCTGTTTACTTCCAGGACATCCAAACTGCTCGTTGCCTCTATATTTCGTCTTGGCTTATTTCTCTTCCGTGAATGAGGCCTTCGTACTACAAGCTTCCACATGATCTGGTTGTGTCCTGACAGGATGTCTACCGCCTGGTATGTCCTGCAAAGGCGGAATGCTCATTCATCTCCTTTCCACCAGCATCGGGTCGATCATGTTCGTGTGCTTCCTGTCTGGTGCTATATGCATCCATTTCCTGCAAACCATATTTGGTGAAATGTTGTGCTGCGAATGAACATTTTGTGTTTCGCTGTGGATTCCAGCAGTCGCTCCTCTCTCGTTCCGATCCACATAAGCGTATCTGTCCAATTCCACCGTCTGTTATCACGACCGCCCATCGCATTCCAGTCACCGTTGATGTTCATCACATCCATTTCTGGGAACTTCTCCATTACTGTCTCTAGAATGTCATAAAATTCCTCGATGCTTTCTCTGTACTGTCCTCTGTGGGTCATATGGACTCGGATACTGCGATGTTGAGAGATATTTCTGGAATTGTGCTGCAGAAATCCTTGCACCCACTGGCATGTAACGAAGTAGGCCACCGACTAATATACAAATTAATTTAAATTTACAAGGAATAAATACTTATTAGCTATCACTGCGTCGTTAACATGGCAACGCTCGCTTTAGTTTGGTAATATTGCCCGAAAAGAGGATAAGTAAGTAGGTCATGAGGCTTGCCTCAGGGTAACCGGCAAGTAGGTTAGTAAGTAGGACATGTACTCTTTTTCGACACACAAGCAATGCAGAACTAATAGGTCGCGTTCACTTGAGCATAAAGTTTTATTTACGCGGGGGCATGTCTCCTCTGTCCCACACCAACTGACGCCCTAGAAACGTTTCTGTATATAGTGGCCAATCACTGGCAATCTCGTTTTCAGGTTGGAGTATTTTGCATCTTTCATTGCGATGCAAAGCCATTTGTTCAATGAGGCGGTAGTACAGCTGTCGTTTGTGTTTCCCTCTGTGTCTTCATGTGTTTTTGTCTGGCTCTCTTTCTGTCAGTCAGTCAGTCGGTCGGTCTGTCTGTCTGTCTTTCTTTCTCTCTCTCTCTCTCTCTCTCTCTCTGTCTGTCTCTCTCTGTCTCTCTGTCTTTGTCTCTCTCTCTGTATCTCTGTTTCTGTCTCTGTCTCTCTCAATATTATATACAGCAGGCCAGCGGACACTGAGTCTCTAGTGAAAAGTGAATTTCATTTCTATATTTATGGTAAATTCAATGACCAACAACATCCATATCCATTTTGTCATCTGCGTACTTGCACAATAAATATTTAGCCTACTGAATGGCACTGCACAGGCGTGAGTGGAAGTGACAGCGAAGTTGGGAAATGTTCGATTTTGTTTAATGAACTAGTTGCGCCTGCAGCAAGAGCTGGCACGGAGTAACGCCCCCTATAAGCACTAAATTCTTTTTGCCATGTTTGAACTGAGCCTTTAGTTGCTGATCCCCGACCAATGTCTACGAGTTAGTAGCAGGGTATTCGCCAGATGGTGCTTGTCTGTCACTGCGAATTCGCCAGGTGGCGACGCTAAGTCATGATGCAAATAATACAGAAATGCGTCGTTCCATTCTTCTGTCCACAGATCGAACAATGCATGAAGTCCTCACTATTGTGTTCGCCAGGTGTATGCTACTCGTCCCAGCCCTAAATTATTACAAAACGTACAAACTGTTAGCAAAATAAATAGTAGGAATATCAAGGTAGGTCCAATTTAATTCATATATAGGCTAAACGGCAGCATTCACAGTTAAAGGGCCAACATACAGAGTCGGGGTCATATGAATGTGGCGGTAAGGCCACGAAAAACTTGATATAGAAAGATAATCGTTATCTGGAAAGTTTGTTTGGCGTTACTTTACAGCTAAGCGTAGAGCGCCAGCTTATTCACGAGCACTGCGTCAAGTCAGAGGGGTTGTCTAAAGATATCATGTGAAGAACAAAGTCCTGTTGTCACAAAGACCAGAGAGAGAAGGAGACAGCGGAGCTGTTACGGTGGGTTTTGTTTAGGTTGAGAGAAATGGGGAAGCGGCAGATTGGATGGGTCAGGGTAAGATTTATCGAAAAGGTGAAACTTCTGTTTTGAATGGAATGCCTGAGGAGTGAAGGATAGAGGGGCTTGAGACAAACGTTCTTCTTCAGCGTTCTGCCCTTAGGCAGGTCAGAGAATCCAACGATGCCACTCCTCTCTGTTTCGCGCTCTTTCCTTAACATAAGTCCCATCTTATTTCTTTGTCCATCATCCAGTCCAACAGCAGTCTTCCTGCTGGAACCTTCTTTCCCTCAATTCTTCCTTCAATCACTGTCCTCAGGAGAGAAATTCCAAGTAGTATGTGACCAATCCAATTCATTTATCTCTTTCTTATTGTATTGACCAGTGTCCTTTCTTCTTGTACCTTGTGCAACACCTCCTCATTTGTTTTATAAACCATCCAGCTGATTTCGGCCAGTCTTTTCCATATCCACATGAGGCAGATGATGATGGGTAAACGATGGAAGAGATAGAGGAAGGAAGAATTTTCGAAATTCAGAGGAAATCGTTCCAGAGTCAAGGTGCAGTATGTGGATGAGGCAGGAGGATAAAAGGGTATAGAAAGGGATGAATGGTAAATGGTTTGCGAAGACAAGTAGGTTCGGTTAGAATAAGAACTTTTAAATGGAGATTATCATCCAGTGGACGGATTTTATGACAGGAGTGATATGGTGATGGCTGGGTGACCTGGGATTGCAATGAGAAGCGAAGGGATGAGACTTCATCAGAGCAATATTAGAAATAAGCACCAGCAACTGAAAGAGGGGGTAAAGAGCTTGGAAATAGGTTGGAAGAGTTACGATGAAGAAGAGAGTTGACAGCTTTCCAGAGACGTCTTGGATATGATGAATTGGAATGAATGAGTGAAAAGTATTATTTTTCTTGGCAGAAGCAACAGGTTGGTGGTATTTGTTGGTGGCAGATTTCAGAGTAGTAAGTGCCTTTGCCTTAGCTATAGGGTCAATAGTGGGCTTGAGTTTATAATCAAGGTGTCTGCGAAATGGTTTGAATGCTTGAAGGTAAGAAATGAACAAAGGATTATTTCCGTGAGTGATGTGTTTGATAGAGTGGCGCTTGAGTATCAGGGAAGTTGTTGAGTGTAGTATTGTAGCAAGATAGCAGATCACCAGGGAAAGGTAGGCCTACTGGAAAACTGTTGTCATGCGGCACTTGACTCATGGCTGAAGGCAGATTGGGCTATTCGACAGATTTCTTATTTTTAGCTGAGAAGCCAGAGACATTGATCTGACGGAAGTAACAGCCCGACACGTGAAGAAAAATCTTCTTTGTCCAGTGTAATCTGGACTCCTGGACCTGCATGCTTACGTGCATGTTTGTACTCGTGTAACTTCCTTCACTGAAACGTTTTTGGTTCCAACTCGTGAGGTTCTAAGTTCTTAAATCTGAACGATGGAGAAATTTCGGAGGCTGGGCGTTTTTCAGTAATGTAGATATTGGGTGGATGAAAAGTACCTGGTTTCGCGTTTGGATAAGAATTTACAGAATTCAAATGCAGCCTAAAATAGTGGATAAGCATGAAAATCCGATTACAAACAAAATCTAAGCTATCAGGGACCCTTTTAATAGTTGTCCATCACTCTGCCAGTCATCTGGCTCGTCTGTCTGTCTGACTGTCTGTCTGTCTTCTGTTTGTATGTCTATCGTCTGTCTGTGTGTATCTGTTTATCTGCCTGTGTGTCTGACTGTCGTCTGTCTGTGTGTATCTGTTTGTCTTAGTGGCTGTCTGCTTGTGTTCTGTCATTTTCTTACTGTCATCAGTCTGTGTCTGTCTGTGGTCGAATGCGACTCAATATCGTCTGATGGGTTTTGCATTAGCAGACGAACGCGTGTTTATGAGGCGGTGAACAAAGCTATCAGCGCCTCGCATCCGCCGCGACCTCTGTCGGTCGACGACGGGATTCAGTTGCCAACAACTGTGGCCGCACGGATAAATAGGACACTTCCATTGTCAAGCCACCGCCGCTAAGACTGCTTCCTTCTACCACCTCAGCCGCCGTCTTCTTCTTCCTGTTCTTGTGCCATGTCTCTGGAGACTGCTTCCGCCTGGCTGGCTCTTATCGCGAACCTTAAGCGGAAGGCAGTCTTTGTTTTCGTCGCTTCTTTCATCCGCCCGACGCACTCTCTCGCTCTCTCGTTCCCTTTTCTTCGAGGTTCCAGGTGTCGTCTGGTGATTGAATTCGCGCCTGCGCGGTGCCAGGTCTACAATGGCGACGGCTTTAGCGGCTGACGAGATGCACCATTCGCAACAACAACAGCAACAGCAGCGGATGCTGGCAGTGTCGACTTTTCTCAAGGATGTTTCTGTGTCCGTGTCTCTGCAGTCTGCACCTCTCCTTCTGTATGTTTCTCTCATTCTGTGTCTGTGCATCTGTTCTTCATTCTGTTCAAGAGATTTCCATTAATTTGTTATTCGTGTATTGATTCATTCGTTGATTCGTTCATTGAATCATTCACCCATTTCATTCGTTCTTTCGCTCATTCATTTGTTCAGTCGTTCACCTCTTCATTGGTCCATTCATTCGGTTTAACTTTCCTCGCTCGTTTGCAGGCATGCTTCTGAATGTGTGAATGTATTTGTGCATACAATTATACAAACAAATTTGTTTTCGTTGTTTGTTCACCTGTATGCTTCTTCGTCCGTGTGCAACCTCCTCTCCCCCTCTCCTCCTCTCTTGCTAAGACTCGCCTGTCCCAGTGCACGGCCTGTTCATATGTCGCGGCCCACACATGCTCCACGGTCGCCAATGACAACGGACAAAACGGCCCGACTCTTCCATCGACCCCCTCCTGCTGCTGCGGCTATTCTTCTCTCGCCTTTGTCGGTCTCTTCTTCTTCTTCCCACTGGCATGCCACCCGACGATCGTCGCCCCTTCTCTTTCTCGTCGTCGTTTCTTTGTATCCGTCGCTCGTTGTTTGCCGCCATTTGAAAAAGATATTGCGCCATCAGATCTTTTCATTCTTCCAATCGTCGTCCGTTCATCCTCATTTCTTCCACAATCCATCCTTCCATCCTTTGTCGCTCATTCAGACCGGCTCTTCCTCTTCTTCTTCCTCTTCTTTCGCCTCCCCTTCTCCGCCAGTCCAGCTCATAGATATAAATAGTCAGTCATTCGCTAGACGGCGCTTTGGGCGTCGTCTGCCTCGAGGTGGCTCCGTCTGGCGTCAAAACAGTGCCGCCTTCGAACCGGAAGAGGTATTTGTTTTATGAGACGGTAGCCTCGTTCTCGACTACTGCATACTAATGGCTCTCGATTCAGATCCTGGATAGAGGCGCGATGGCTGAACGTACGAACGGGCGACCGAACGATCAGGGTGTGATGGAATGCCCTGACATCCGATGCGATGCGTCAAGAACGTGGATTAAGAGCAGCGCCGATCAAGGTATGCATGTACGTTAACAAGAACAACTGCCACTATTGCCACCAACATCACTACTAGCAACACTAGCACTGCCACTAGCACTGTTGCTACTTACAGTACCATAACTATATTTGCTACTGTAAAACTGCGCTATTTATATGTAAATTATTTAACTGCGCCTATTCTATTGCGCTGTTACGAAGACAAAAAGAAGTCCCATGCATTTACTTTTCTTCCTCTGTTATACGACTGTGATGTATTTGGAGGAACATGTCTCATGTCTTTCGGTGTCTGTCTTTTTTCCACACTGTCTTTCCGTCTCTCTGCAAAAGAACCATAGAGAAAGACACACAGTCATACAGCAGCCTCCTGGCTTGTGTATGTCCGCATGTCTGTCTAACACTGTCTCTGTCTCATCCGTTGTCTTTCTCTATGAGCTCGTCATCAGCGATTTGGTCATCATCGCACGCTTGCTGTCTGATTTCGTCCACTGTCATCGGTAATCTGTGTGTCCGTTTGCAAGTTATATACAGATTCGTAACAGAGTCGTAATTGGCGATAGTGCTGCCTCTGTCGAGGAAGAGAGCAGCCAGCGAGATGTACTGCAGCAGGCGCAGAGCAGTCGATCGGTCGCAGCCACCCTGTCGCCCGCATTTGGCGGGAACAGGGAACAGCAATTTGACGTGAGGAGAGCGAGGGCCACTGAGGGCGGATGTTGAGTCGTCGTTGGTGCAGTGGCGCCACTTAGCGGCCAAATTGTGCAATTAGCAGGCGATTTGGCAACGGGTTGTTGAGATGATAGATAGCAGAGGGAAAACTTTAAGAGTAGTAGGACAAAGAGAAGAAGACAGAAATAGGAAGAAGGCAGTGAAGAGAAGAAGATTGAGGAGGAAGAAGGAGGAGGAAGGAGAGGGCGGAGGAAGACAAGAAGGCGGAGAAGAAAAATGATGGAAGAAAGGGAATTAGGCTTAGAAACAGGAAAGCGGAGAAAAGGGAGAAGGGGTGGAAAAACTTAGAACGTTGGAAAATGGAAGCAAAAGGCGAGGAGGAGGAGGAAGTAAAATAAAAAGAGAAGGAAGAAGAGGAAGTGGTGTAGTGGTAGTATTTCGGTCATGATCGGCACAAGAAAGTGCTCGCCGTAATGAAATTTTTAAAGAAATCGTTCCCCACATGGAAGCTGATGCTTTGCGGCAAGGTGGTTTGTTTGATTCGGTGGCCCGCTCCGTCTGTAATCCAACGATTGAAAGTTCGACCCACTGACCCTACTCCGTGTAACTAACCACAGGGGCAAGTGTTCGCACACACGTGTCGATCTTATTGAACATCTTGGCAACTATTGATCTAGATAAACGTATCTGCCATCAAGCAGTAGAATTTAGTACCTGGGTAAGCAGACAAGTAAACGGCAACTTCTGCAATGCACTGTTTCCGCATGGCCAGAACCTTGGAATTTGTCCACTGCCGGCTCAAGAGCCCAAAAGATGATGAGCGTGTCTGCTGCGTTCAGCTTTAAAACAAGGGGCGTTACTTTACTGAGAACCATGGTAAATACTATTTTATTCTAATTCTCATATCACTCAAACAGAAGCAATAATACGCTAGCGGAAATGCCTGACAGCACAGCGAGGTCCTGACCCTTGACCGGTTATCTCATTCGTATCAAAGGTGTGAGAAAACGGACGGGACCGAGCAACAGGAGGCGGCGGCGCTTTTGTTGATCATAGCTCCGGCAACGGCTGCACCGACCGGCTTACCAAGGAGGCATCTGGAGAGTGGAATTCTCGGTCGACCATATTCATCAGGTCAATCATTTTCGCCATCAGTTGATTGCCTGCCCGACGAGGGCGAACAATCGCAAGCCGCGGATTAAGCGTTCGCATCGGCCTTTCATGCTTTTCCGGTGCGTAGAATAGCGAACTATGCTCGGTCGACGACCGGCATTCGGTTAATTGGTTTTCGGCTGTTCTATGGCGCTGGATGCCATCCACTCAACTGAGACGACGCTCGGGCTTTGATGCGCCCGGTTCATGTCAACACGCGTGAATTGGACTGTCACGCACCTGTTCAAGACGTCGCTACACCCAGTTTTAGTTCATAACATCAGTTGAAACTTCTGTAGTTTTCTTGCACACATGTGCATGTAATGTAGTTCTCTTGCTCTAATTCCGTTTGCAGAACATTTAGGGCAACGATCGATGTTTGCAAAGAAATGCTAGATCTCACAGCAACCAGTTCACTTCTCCGCTAATTTCTCGGTCTCACCTGTGTTCACAATCTGCTAAGAAGTGCGCTACCTTTGCATTTTCTTTTACCTTTCATATGGGACGCGGTGATGTAGTGATATGGTTGGTGCCACGTAACCTGAGGGTCGCTGGTTCGAATCTACCTTAAGCCACTGCGTAGCGACCTTGAACAAGTTGCTCACCCACAATTGTTTGTGAAGAAGGCAACGGGAAACCGCCTCACTCACCTCATCCCCGGATGGCGTAAAGCCAATGGACCTGCCTTCGGGCAGAGAATTCATCATCATCATCATCATCGTGGTGGGTAGTGCTGCATTAGGATTTGCCGGGGGTAAAATTCATGGCACCATATTCAAGGGCACCAAGCAGCCGCCGGTGAAGGGGCACGAAGTCCCCAAAGTGCCACAACTACCAGTCTTGGGATCGTCGAAACGATTTTAGAGCATATCTTTTTATACTTTCTTTTGAAAATTTGGCTTTAACTGCAGCGATGTTTACTGGATAGATGAACTGCTGTCGCAAACGGTTTTAGTATTTGACTTATAAAGCGTGATTTGTTTGCTAACGACTGTGATCCCCAAGGGTTCAAATTGACATCACAGAAGCTTTAGAAGCTAATCGGCCATCTGGTGAAGGTATAACGAGGTACCTACTTCCGCAAGGGCTACCTGTCCTGAGCAGCAAGGCTCCAGTCTATTATGGGAAGGAAGGTTTTCGCAGTCGGATGGAAGGGTCAACAGACCTAGATTCGAATCCCGGCCCGAAGAAGGAAAGACGGGTTCTTTTTGCCTCCAAAGCCACCCGACAGCACGACGAAGAAGAAGATAATTAAGAAGATATAGGACCTTGCAGTAGGTTAGGGATGGTATGTTATTACAGGTAGTACCAGAGAAGTAAGAATCAAGCAGTAGATCGTTCCAATTTAGATTAGCGGGAAACTGGACAATTTACATTTCAGACTGGCTGGCTGGCTGGCTAGCTGACTGACTGACTGACTGAGCGAACGAACGAACGAACGAACGAATTAATTATCGGATTAAGATTGTTGATAAGGAGTGTGCATGTTTACTCTAGGTCTCCTAGAGAGCTTCGATGACTTTATAGCCTATCCTCCCTAAACAACTCTTATTCTGTAACCCACGGCAATCCTTAGCCAGAATGAATGCAGATTAAAGGCTACTATCATTCTGCTAGACTATTGTTTGACAAATTCCGACAGGATCAAAGGATCCATCAGTCTTCTCCTCCCTTGCAAACTGCTTGCCATCTTTTAAAATATCGTTCTCATGGATAAACTCGATAATTTTCGTTAGGCCGCCGATGCACCATTCTCAGCCGGACCTCCGACTCTTCAGCTCGCGCTGCCAAACACTCGGATTACGTCTAGCATTATTAGTCTGGCCTGAAGCGCCGTCGGCGATCAGTTCACGTACACGAAACAGTTAACTGGCCGGACCCTATCTTGCCTCTTGTTTGATTTAGCCTGGCCTTAATGGAATAAGGAGATACAACGATGATTTCATATTAATCAACCCCCGCCATTCACTTAATGATAGTGTGCTTATATCTATTTATGTTTACCCCATTTCTTTACTTACACAATAGCCTTCTAAAGTGACTGCCATGTCTGAAAAGAATACCTCAACAAACTGTTTACTTTGATACCTCCTCAATCACCTAATTCTAGAATGTGACAGAGTAAAGGAACGAATGAGCGAATGGAGTAACGAAAGAACGAACGAACGAATGAATGAATTATCATCACCTGTCAGCTACTGCAGTCTCCGTGACATTCCAGCGCATGGGCGTCGGCACCACCCATCCATTGATCACGCAAGTATCCGGCTCTCTCTCACTCACTCACTCACTCGCCAAGAAAGCTTCGCGCATTTACTCTGTTTGCGCGGGAGATAAGCAGGCGGCTAATGAATTGGAAGCAGACGAAAAACACCTTCCCCGGCTCTATTAGCCTTCGACGACTATTTTGCCCGCAGCGCACGGCAAAGAAGAGGAAGGAAGCGCTAAGGGAAATGGAGAGGGAAGAGAGGGCGAGAAGCAGGGGAGAGGGAAGCAAGGGGGACGTATAAGGAAGCGAAGGAGAGGAAAAGGGCGGAAGAGAGAGGAAGACGCTGAAGGTTGTCTGGTTTCGACTGGATCCCTCTGCCAATTAGTCTGATGTGAAGCATTATGTGTGTTCCTGTTGTCGCGCGCCATTGAAACCCGCTCGCCAGGAACCGGACTTGCAGGGCATGCCGGGAAGCGAAGATGGCAGCTGGCTCCTCTCGCGTCCAATTTCCGGAGTGAGCCTTTCTGTCGCGGCTTCGACGGCTTCCGGAAGGCTGTCCGCGGTTAACGCGTGAGCCGCGTTTGGGCTTCCGGCCGACAGACAACCAACAACACCCGTTGTATTGCACCAGCTTTTTGTTCTCCCATACACCGCCCATCGTTAAAAACATACATGCAGCAAATACATTAAGTAATAATGATGCCTATATGTGCTCACATGCAAACCACGGGCGGATCCAGACTTCTGTGTTGCTGACATATAGAAATAGAATACATCGATGAATCGGTGGTATGATGAAGCAGCTACAAAGAATCGCTCAATTAATCAGGAGAAGATGAATCAAAGACTCAGCGATTCAGTTGAACA
Source organism: Norana najaformis (assembly GCA_964023275.1). Taxonomy (NCBI): domain Eukaryota; kingdom Metazoa; phylum Annelida; class Clitellata; order Crassiclitellata; family Hormogastridae; genus Norana; species Norana najaformis. The sequence goes on along the minus strand of OZ029913.1, from coordinate 36,216,623 downwards.
ATTTATGAGTGAGCGAGTGAGTAAGTGAGCGAATGAGTGATAGTGAGCGAGTGACTGAGTGTTATTACTATGAAGAGTCTACAGAGGACTCGAAACCTTGCTTGCCTCTAACTCCTCTCCCACCTCCATCCTCAACCGATGGGAGCGGATCGGAGAGTGTCTTTCTGACTGTAACGTTGTTAGTTCGAAACCTGATGCATTTAAACCCGATCTCATTCGACGCTAACTCCACACTTCGTTAGCGACGTCGGGTAGGGAGAGAAGATGTCCCATTCCGTTAAAACTTCAATGACTCAACTTTCAGAGGGCAGACAATTGAATCGCTTCGTCCGAGCGAGGGATGAGCGCGCTGGGCGGTTGGTCCGAATGACTGGCCCAGCTGGGATGGCGGCCGGCCGAGGTCGAGCCCCGAGACAGTCCATCGGACGACGGCCGATGCTATTCAGCCGAGCGAACCGAATTCAATGCGATTTGAGCGTCAGAATCACTTTAGAGCCAAGGAGACGCGCAGTACTCGGTCAGAACTACGGAGACAGACCGACAGCCTGACAGACAGCCAAACAGACAGCCAAACAGACAGACAAACAGACAGACAAACAGACAGACACACAAACAGACACACAAACAGACAGACAAACAGACAGACAAACAGACAGACACACAAACAGACAAACAGACAGACAGACAAACAGACAGACAGACAAACAGACAGACACACAGACAGACAAACAGGCAGACAAACAGACAGACAAACAGACAGACAAACAGACAGACAAACAGACAGACAAACAGACAGACAAACAGACAGACAAACAGACAGACAAACAGACAACTGAGGCTGACAGGCAGACAGACAGCAACCAGAGATAGGCAACGAGATATACAGACGGAGAGTTAGGCAGACTGACAATGAGCGTAGGAACCTATAACAGACAGACAGCTTGAGCCGTCCCAGTTTGAAATATGGACTGCAAGAACAAACTTTGTCGTCCCACTTTTCAGTCCAAATTGCTAAAAAGTGGGTTTACGAACTGTCAGATCAACATGCATGGCAGACAGGCTGCAATGCGAGTTCTATTTACAAGTGATAACACTATACCGTAGTTTAAATTCCGTCTGTTATAAACAGCGTTCTCCAGCGGCTTATTCTCAAAGTCAATAGCTCCTCCGCTGACGAGTGAGTCGTTTCACTTTTACAACCGTTCCGATATCCATGAGACTAACTGAGAGATAGCTAGACAGACAACTTGAATAGAATTGCAGACAGACAGACGTACAGTTTTACAGGCATGCAGGCAGGCAAGCAAGCAGGCAGGCAGGCACGCAGGCAGGCAGGCAGGCAGGCAGGCAGGCAGGCAGGCAGGCAGGCAGGCAGGCAGGCAGGCAGGCAGAGATGATTCGGCCCCAGTATACGTAATAATTCTTTCACTCGCTGTTCGTGTTTTCTTCCAGTATCTCCTAATGTTGTCAACTGATGTAGTTATATGCAAAGTTTTCATACGCGCAGCGGAAACAGTGATTGGATGGCACACCATGAGATCATGAAGGACAGAACTTTCATTTCGGATTCAAATTCAGGCGCGAAATATGAAACTGACAATTCACAATCTAGCTGTTAAGTGAAAAGGAAAACGTGCTGAACAGCTGTTGAATTGCTGTTGTTGTGTTCACATCAGCTGAATGACCCATCGACCTTAGGACCAAGCCTCTGAGAACTCGTGTTATAACGGTGTTTAACAATTGATCAATATCATCTAACTTTCCTTTATTTGGTATAATTATATTTAAAATGGCTACCATACATTACTCTTAAGACCGAATGTCTGTGACTGCCTCACTGACTAACTGACTGACTGAATGAATGAATGAATGAATGAATGAATGAATGAATGAATGAATGACTGATTGACTGACTGACTGACTGAATGAATGAATGACTCACTTACTCACTCACTCATTGACTGACTGACCGACCAACCGACTGACCGTCTGACTGACTGACTGACTGATTCGCTGCCTTACTGATTCACTGATGGACTTACCGACCGATCGAGCGACTGTGCTAACGAATGCGGAGGCTAATGAAGCCGAAGAGAGGTTGAGTCGGACCAAACGGTTCCTGAGGAGATAGATGCTTAAGTCGATCTGCGTCGGAATAAAGATTAAGCGACTAAAGATCAAAGAGTTCTAATTGATTGGATGACTATGCGATCGGACAATGATGCAGTCCCTGGAGCACCATCGTTTAAGTCTTGATTGTCTCATATCCTACTAACTAGAAGATTGGTCGATCGTTGATGGATGCAATCATTGTCAAATCGGTCAATTGAGAGAGAGAGAGAGAGAGAGAGAGAGAGAGAGAGAGAGAGAGAGAGAGAGAGTGAAAGACAGAGAGAAATAGAGGGAGAGGGAGAAGAATGGAGGAAGGGATGGAAGGAGGGATGGAGAGTAGAAAAGACAGAGAAAACAGAAAAGAAGGAAGACAAAGAGAGACAATAAAAAAGAGAGAAGGAATGAGAGAAAGAAAGACAGAGAGAGACAGCAGTGGCGAGACAGTGACAAAGATGGAGGTAAGGATGTAATGTAATTACGACAGTTTATATAGCACTGTCAGTAGCGAGCTACTTCATTAGGGTGCTCTACAATGGAGAGAGGAATAGAGATAGACCGACTGACAGACCGACAGCCATACACAAATAATTGTAAGAAGATAGGCAGACAAGTAGGCAGACACACGCATAGGTGAAGGACGGAAGAGATTAAAGGATGAAGTAGGGACGGTTGGAGAGAGACAGAATAAAGGAAGGAAGAGTGAGAGGCAAAGAAACAGACGCACAGATAGCCAGATAGAGACGATGACAGCTAACGTGGCACTGCATCTGGATCCGGGACCCAGACGGTCAGTCCATTCCTTCGACGACCGTTATGAGGTCAGTAATCTGAGACGAGGGATGCAACGGAGGCAGCCAAACCTAGTTACGGATATGTTAATGTAATATCACGACGGCCGCAGACGACATCGAACAATGACCACCCGACCGAGATAATGTGTCTGCCACGATCAGAATTCGCCCGATCATAACCACCTACCCGGTGCATTTTTGCGGCTGCATGGAAAGGTCCGCCCGGCCACCCCTCCCGACCTCCCTCCATGTGTCTTTCTCCGGCTGGCGCGCAGGGATGGAGGCGTGTAGGGTCGAGTGGGAGGTACGGCCGAGAGCAGCGGACTTTTAATCTTGTTAATTGTTAAGATATTGAGATGCCGCCGATCGCGAAAATAATGAAATTAATCCGCGAAAGAATCGATGGATTTGGCGATTCCCAGCGGCGAAGCGGAAACAGAAAAGACGCGCACCGTCCCCCACCCCAATCTTCGGCCGAAGTACCGACTCAGATTTGATTAGATTTGAGTGGCGACCCAGGGAGCTAGCCGGCAGACAAGGCATGCAGGAGGCAGACGAGCAGATGCATTCAGGAATAGAGAGAGATGGGTAGAGATAAAGGAAGACAGAGAGGCATTGAGGCAAGAAAGCAGAGATAGAGACAGTGTGTTGGGGAGATACAGGGACAGAGAGACAGAGAAGGACGAAGGCAGAGAGACAGGCAGAAATTGAAGCCTGGAGACACTGAAAAACGACAAAAGACAGAGGCAATGATAAAGGGAAACGTGTGTGATTCTGTGTTACAAATGTTGTTTACTAATTATTGTTTTCTTATTGCTCTAAATGAAAAATAGCAAAACGCAACCGAAATTTAAATCTTAGGCGAAGTAATTATCTTTGCTGACGTCGAAGCACTTCTTTCACACCATCAGCGCACGCTGGCCGGTGTCTCTCACTGAAGGTCTTTCTCACTCAATCGCACCAGTTGAAATGAAGAAGGCACTCCCATCACGCGTATAACGTCTCTTGCAACAGACTGAATCTTTAATATTTGATGAGGTAAAGTATGATATTGCAAGACAAGTTAAGGGTAAGGCAAGGTAAGGGTAAGGCAAGGTAAGGGTAAGGCAACTAAACCGAGTCAGTGCTTCTGCTGCTCAGTCTCAACGACTTAATGAAGCCGCGTACAATACGACTTCGAACCTTAGTCTGTCTGGCACAGATGAATAATGGCAGATCAGGTAAGATAAGATAAGGTAAGGTAAGGGTATGGCAAGGTTAAAACAAAGTAAAGTAAGACAATGAAAGGTTAAGGCAAGGGTAAAGTAAGATAAGGAAAGTATGGTACGAAGTTGCAAGGCAGAGGAAGGGGTTGAGGAAGCTCAAGGCAAGATAAAGCAAGGTAAGGTAATCGCTAATTCATGCCTCTTTCAACAATAGTCGTTAGAGGCGCCACTCGTGGTCATCTGGGTTCAAGGATCTGTTGGATGAAGCACAAACACGACAACAGCAAACCAACACCTGGACAACCTTCATCAATAGTAACATGACTTGACAACTAACTGGCAATCGGCGCATCACGATTGGCTCCCAGAACGCAGAAGCTTTTGCCAATCGGTAACGATTTTCCGAGCGGATTCAAAGTCAAACAGTTACAATTGCAAACCCTGCTTCAGAATGCGTTTATGCGTCTCTAAATGGTGGAGACGAGGTCCTTGCGCTGACCTAAAGCAGACATACGATGACGTTTGTCGTCTGCGCCGCTTCACCCAAAGCGTAGAATTACACGGTCCAGAAATAGTCCGGTCATCGCTGTCATCTCGGAGCCTTTGCGACCGTAATTCAGCTGCTCAAATATAACGCCCCTTTCCGAGAGGGTCCGCATAATTGCCCTTTGAACCGTAATAATGTCAAATTTCCGCCGACGCGAAGCGATAATTGGGGGACAGACTGCCCTGGGGGTCGACCAGGCTTGCACCGACTGGGCGGCCTGGATAATGCGGTCTCCAGCGGGCAGTCCAAGAGCTTCTTTTGAGGGGTGTGCCAGTGGTTGGATGGTGGGTGGCTGCCCATCTATTATTCATCTGTGCCAGACAGACTGAGGTTTGAAATCTTTCTGCAGGCGGCTCCGTTAAGTCGTCGAGACTGAGCAGCAGAGAATGGCTGGAAGAAGCACTGGCTCAGTTTAGTTCGCGTTCATCCGAGCGACGAATGATTGACATCGATATGTCAATCATCCCCGTCGCCGCCGTCACCGTCTTCTGTACAGTCGAATGCACTGCGCTAGAAAAACAAATGCGTTCCAGATCGCCTAAACAGTCAGTGGAGGCCCTATATAAACTTAAAGGCAGGGCTAAGTAATCGCTCATTAATTACGCTAATTAAGTTCCTCGAAATTATATGACTGTGTTTGAGGGCTTCTGACAGAAGCTCGTATCTCCTCCGAGTACAGCCTCTGAGGTTATTTCTAGCCTTGACTTACCTACCATTACCTCAATTTACCGCCTTGTCTTGCTTTACAATACCTTGTCTTACCTTGCCTTGCTTGCAGTGAGTTACCTTCTATCTTGCCTTACGTTACATTACGTCAGTTACATTACCATGCTTTACCGTTCTTGACCCTGCCATGCCTTATACCTACCATGCGAATAGTCCCTCTACCACTATATAGGCAACCATTTGCCCATAAAGTCTTTGGAGGAGGAAAGTCGAAGTGGGATCTGATTTAAGCTGGATGGGCAGGGTTATTGACATGCGTTTCACTTCATTCACCATGTCGACTTGTCCGAAGTGGTACTCGATCGACCTCAATGGTGTTGAAGGTCAGTGCCGGCTCAAAGTGACTTGCCCTTATACACTCGCCCGATGGAAGATAGCCTGCTCTCCGAACGCTTGATGTTTAGTGCCTTCGAGTATACATTTTCAACGGGTGCTACATAAATGCTTTGAATGATAGAATAAACGAATGGATGAATGAATGGTAGCGAGCTGTGAGTCACAGAGTGGTATACGTCAACCAATGATATATACTGTAAGTAGTATAACCTCTTTGACGTCAACGATATGAAATCCCGGCCGAAGTCGCCGATCATTGGAGCGTAATGTCTGCGTTACATCTATGTCGGGCTATGCAATGCATTCCTGCTCATTCGTATGGATTATCTGCAGCCAAAATGATCTGAATAATCGTAGTCCCGATGTTTTGCAATAACTGGGTCTCGCTATATTCCATTTGGAAAGGTGCATATATATATATATATATGTATGTACATATATATGTGTGTGTATGTATGCATGCATGTATGCATGTATGATGTATGTATGTGTATATATGTATGTATGTATGTGTATATATGTATGTATGTATGTGTGCATGTGTGTATGTGCATGTATGTATGCATGTATGTATGTGTATATATGTATGTATGTGTGTATGTGCAAGTATGTATGTGTTTGTATGTATGTGTATATGTGTATGTGTATGTATGTATGTATGAATGTATGTATGTATGTATGTGTGTATGTACGTATGTATGTATGTATGTATGTATGTAGGTATGTATAAAGATGAGAGCGCTGGCAGCTGGTGAGAATCAGTTGCATGAACTTTGCATGAACTTTGTTTCTTTTGTCGGAATGTATGAGGTGTCGATAGCATACCTGCTTCAGTGCAGCATATAATATTATGAGTATACTTCTTGAAAAGAGTAACAATACTTTTGTCATGTATAGTGTAGGCATGGCCGCTATTTCTGTTGATCACTGTCTTCCAAACTGCAAATGTTTTATTGAATTTCTTTGTAATTGATAATAATTGATAACGGCAGACAACCGGAATAATATTAATTACAGAAATAATTTTTCAACAGCTGAACGTAATGTTAACTCTGTCCCTACTTGAAATAGTAAGATAGGAATTTTTTCGTGATTCTTGATCCGGTGCATGCATGGCTGCCTAATATGTGTACATAATAACTATAAGTGGAAGAAGAAACACTTTTGACTGATCACCATGCAATGGCTCGAAACATGTCAGATGGAGTGAGATCTGTATGAAGCGGAGAAGCTGTCATGTGCGCAGACATTTAGCCTATACAAGAGAAGCGAAATGACTGCAGGAATCGAGAGATGTGCAGAGAAGCCTGAACTAACATGTGAACTAAGTGAGCAAAATGTGTCAAACATGTCCGGCCATGAAAGACTGCTGCCTGTAGATCTGTTCGGCCATCTTGGCTTTTCAGACTATGTTCTCGTTGTTCTTCCTTTCTTCTTTTCTTTGTCCTACTCTAGTCATATTCCCTGTCCTGCTTGTTGTCGTATTCTATGTCTTAGTCCCTGTCCTATTCTTTGTACTATTCCCAGTGGCGGCTCCAGAATTGCTTGCGTGGGGCGCAAGAGCATTTCCGGAGGGGAGCCACATTCTGACAGTCCAACATGCACGGGTCTGAGGGGCACCGGCATATAACCAAGAGAAGGGCGAACCGCCGCCCCCCACCCCTAGCCCATAACTAAATCTGCCACTGACTATTCCTTGCCTTCTGCAGGAGGAAACAAAAGACTTTACTGTGGTTTATCTCTGGAGTCTGGACAACGCAGAAAACGAGACTGAGCCTGCAGTGGGTCAAGGTGCAAATAATTGAGAAAATGACGCTTCAGTTGAAGCACTTCTGAAGCACTGCAGGTGACCAACATTCAGCGACATCAGTGCACGAGGCCATGGGTCTGGAATTCATGGCTTCGAATCTTATAGGATGGCTGTGACATGTTCGCACTGCGAACAATCGATCCAGAAGCTATCAAGATGGACAAGCTTCTTAATAACTGCTAAACAGCCACCCTTTTGGAAGACTGTTTATGTTTTAGAAATCAGATTAGTACATCGTTCTAAGACATGGTAACACTACAGAACTGTTGAGTGGTCGGCCTTATATAATAGTCTACTCATTTATGGATCTAGTTCATTATCAGTCTGTTTGTTTAGGTGCAAGTGTATCAACTTTGTTGACGACGCATTGGTTCGGTAGCACTGCATTAAGGAATTGATTAAGGACCTTATACTTGCACAGCGATGGTTTAAGAGGAAGTAAGAGGAAGCTCAGATCAGCTCAGTCTACGCCTCCAATCGGCCACCGCTTCACTCGGTCTCAGCTTAATTCCCTGTTTGTCCTTAAGGTGAGTGAAAGGACACATGGAAACATCAGACAAAATAAGTGATGAAGGAGCGACGACATCAACATTGATTTTGATGACGACGATGACGATAATGATGACGATCACGGTAACGATCCTATGATGATGACAACGACGACAATGATAACGGCTATTTAAGACGATGACATTCACCCCTTTCACAGTGTCCTGTTGTGCCGTCCCTTGAAGTGGCGCCACGCAGCACGTGCGGCTATGGACGGGAGGAGCTGAGGGGCTTGACTGCCGGGGTAATTAGGCAACACAGGTGGTCAGAATGGACAGCGAGGGGTACGGAAGACGACCCTCCTGCTGAGACCGGACGTCGAACTGGGGCGAGTAGACTGCGAATATTTAACCCTGTTGACGACTTAACCCCTACAGATGATATAAGCTCCTTTTGTAGGACCGGATGGCCAACTAATTCCGCCATTTAATTAAAACTCCTCTTTGTTACCGTGACAGCGATGTGTCTCTAATTCTATCATCCAATTACCTATTAGTTGCGAAAGCAGGTTACAGGCTTTCAAAACTTAAAAGGCGTTATATCAATTTCCCGTTACAAATGATGTTTAGTAAGAAAACCAAACTTACTCAACCCACTGACCAACAAATTAACTGCTCTCTATACACACCATGTGTATATGGCGCAACATAAATTAGCAGGTTAATAATTATGATATTGACGAGTTCTAGCCGTTCCTTACACATTGTCTTCTCTCTTAATTAATTTTTCATCACCTCTGGCAGGTTCTTATATGTATATTATTATACATTTTTTAAGCCAACATAATAGTAAGTAAGTTAAAAGCATTTGCACGTGTCCAGATTTACGAACACAAATCCTCATTGAGGTGCTTAAACCTATGAGTAACCTATTTATTTAGTTTTAATTTATTTACTTTATACATATTGAAATATTAACACTACGTGTCATTTACATGTTGTCATGCTCATAAAAATTGTATAGACGCCTGATATTATGAAATTTCGTAATACCTGCAATTAATTCATGCATCGGAAATCTTTATGTGTATATATACGTATATATACTTATAACTTACAATAATTTTGTACTGGTTTACGAGTTATTTATAATGTTGTTAATATAAGCACCAATCAGCGGCTGATATAAAAATTAGCCCGAAGAGGTAAGCGCCTAGTAAAATCCGTAATATAGGTTCATGACTGGTAGTTCGTCGACATTCTATGTCTAGTAACGAAGCACATTTAATGCATGTGGCCAAGTGCCGATCGATGCAGGTGGCCAGTTGGGCCTTGCCTCATTTTATTGGGGACACGCAACTGGGTGCACCCAAACCAGTTTCGACCGGGGTTGCCAGCAGAAATTGTGAAATAATAAACGGCAATGATAGTTTTGAGATGAAGAAAATACAGGAGGTAGAATAGGAAGGCTAAAGTGATGAAATGCCGAGAAAATGTGCAAAAAGTGGGGAAAAGTCGAGAAATCAACGGAAAAGTCTTTGGACCATGAAGGTAGTCTTCGGTCCCGAAAATCTCGATTACTAAAATGACATAAAACATTTTGCCTGCTCAGAAAGAGCAGACACTCATAGTATGTTGTCAGTTCAGACTAATATGCATAAAAACCCATGTGCAGATTTGTTTGGCTTCACCAGATACAGCATCCTATATGTAGTCACATTGGGATATAACACGTTGGCAAATGGTTAAGGCATTTGCCTTGTACGCTGCCTCCGGGGTTCGAATGCCATCATTGCGTCTTGTAAAGCTGACAGTGTAAGCCAAGCTTAAACAAAGGTTCGTCGGCTGTTGGTCTGGTCTACATTCGAAATAACATCCTTCAGCTCCATGGCAAACCAAGCTTCTGTGAGGACTACGTATATTATTGGACTCTGTGGTATGATCTTTATGTTTCTCGCTTCTTTTTATGCTGGCGACATCTAGTGTCAGATTTTGAAACTGCCTCAGACCATGCAAAGTCAACTATAGTGTAAAACCATGTCAGTCGTGCACCTCATTAAGTACACTAGGATGACGATAGGCATAATGTAAATTATGCAGTTGCTACTGTTCTGATAATGGGAGACTGTGAGCATTTGCAAAACCTGCCACAAGATGTCGCCAGTATGTATAAAAGGCAGTAAACACCATAGAGATCATACCATTTTTGTCACTTTCACAGAGTTCCCATTACCTCGACTGACTCCTAACTAACTTCACACTAGTATAGCTGCTCTTACATTACAAGACATTACAAGCGATATTATATATAGAAGGCTACAAAAGCATATATCACGCCTTAGGAATTTCGACTAACTGATTAGGTTATATCAGTCGTCTGATATGATGTGGTGTGTTGTGATATGATAGATTATACACAAAGATTAATGAGTGTAATTCGATACATCTACGTGAATATCATAAGACTAAAAACAGATTGTATTAGAAGTTATTAATTGGTAACTATCACATATAATTGTCCCTCGATATATAGCAAACCACTATACTTGACGCTATTAAAATAATATACAATATTGCAGTAACCCATCGTTACATTTTAATTGTAATAGTTTAAGATTATGTCCATTACTGGCGATTAGGCCTACCGAAAATTTGATTGCAAAATATTCCGTTTCGCTTGAGTGATTAATGGCGTGAATAATATCAACAGTAGTTCCGCATGGACGACAACCCGTGCCGGTATTCCTATAGTGGGCTGCATCTTCCGTCCTTAATCAATCAGAAGTTTCCATCGGAATCATCGCGACCTGAATATGAGTGAATAGTACGTAAGTATTCCTTATTTTATCTGTCTATAATATATACATATGTCTAAATTATATATATATGTATCGAAAGGAATTGTGTTAACTCAAGAAGACGCCATTTTGAAGAAGAGTTGAGACTCTCGGTCAAGGTGCAACAAATCGAAACGCGTGTGACCCATACATACTTAAGTCTGCCAATTCACTTCTCACACATACGCGTCTCTGGACCTGGAAACGACGATGGATTACGAACAGCACTATTGGAGTCCTTCAAGAGCTGGAAGTGGATACTGGAACAGGCCGTTTGGTTGGAACAGTGTAATATGGAGAAGGATCTCTCAACATCTGTTCAGACACGAAGCGAGGTTGCTTTGGGCCGAATACACAGCGTCACGTCATTTGCCGAGTTCTTTCTTTATCGTATCCAATCTCGATGCTGATAGTTTCGATTTCGATGTCATTAGTCTCGTCTTCGACGCCATTAGTTTCGGTTTCAACTCCTATAGTTTTGTTATCGATTGGTTTCGGTTTAGTTTAGAGATGTGACAGAGGGAGGGTGTTGCTTAGGCCGTGGTGGATGTCGAGGGGCATCACTGGCCGGCTGTTGTACTGTCCGTGCATCAGTCTCGCCTGGTGTAGGTCACTCGGGGGCAGGTACATGCTCAGCATGTCACGCAGGTCGCCCTGGCAGCCTCCAGCGCCTCGGCCACCGCTGCCTTCGCCCGTCGCCCCGGTCGCAGATGAAGACGCGTTCGACCCGTTCGAACTCGTTGGACTATGCTCCTGCTTGATACCGAGATGCTGGACGGCAGAGGACGGACCGGGGGTCGTCGCCCCGCCGTAATAGGCAGCCCCCACTGCCGACCCCATCGACGGAGGGCCAGCACTTGCGTAGCCGACGGAGCGGGCGCTCTGGTGGAGGCCGGGGTAGGAGCTGGTCGGCGGCGGCGGTGCGACGAGGGCGTTGCCGTAGCCGTACTGGCTAGTAAGGCTGGCCTGGTGGTAGGCGGCCATCTGTTGGTGGTGGTGGTGATGGTCTGGATGGAGCATGTATCCGTTGGGCATGTATCCGTTGAGGGACGAGTACATGTCTCGGCCGACAGCCGCTGCAGCCGCAGCCGCTGCGTGCGACATGGCAGCAGCCGATGGTCCGTGCAGAGCGGACGGAAGCGAGTACTTGTCCTTCTTTATGAGGGTCTTCGTCTTGCGCCGCGGCCGGTACTTGTAGTCAGGGTGCTCCTTGAGGTGGATCGCCCGCAATCGCTTCGCCTCGTCGATGTACGGTCTCTTGTCCGACTCCGACAGCAGCTTCCACTCGGTGCCCAGTCGCTTCGATATCTCCGAATTGTGCATCTTCGGATTCTCCTGCGCCATCTTGCGACGCTGGCCACGTGACCAGACCATGAAGGCGTTCATTGGGCGCTTGACGCGGTCATCGTCCTTGCCGTGCTTCGAACCCGAACCCTGCTGGCCACCGGTCGCCTGCTGCTGCTGCTGAGTCTGTCCAGAGGCACTCGGGGAGTGCCCGTGTCCGGTCTGGAGGGAGTGAGACGTCCTGTAGGCGGCGGAGGATACCGGTGCGACCTGACCCTGTGGGGGCGAAATGGACTGACTGTTGTGATGACCGTGAAGGGCATGTTGCTGCTGCTGCTGCTGCTGTTGCAGCAAGGACGGATGCTGTTGCTTGAGTCCGATCTCGGCGGCGCTCTGCAGGTGATGCAAGTCGAGACCGGATGCCGAAGCTCCTCTGGTGGCATCGCGTAGGAACTGCGTTGTCTGCCACATGGAATGTATCGGACGCGCCACGAACGATGAGAAATATATAATAGCTGCAAGTATAAAGCTACACAATAATTCACTGTCATAGGCAAAGAATGTCGTATTCGGTGGCGTCTCTCTATGAGTTTTTCGTCGTCTTCAATGGTCGCCTAATTCTCTCATTCTATTCAAAAGCTTCGTGCAACGAATGCGCTCGAATGGCGAATTGAAAGCGGCCACAAAGCTCTCGCGCTCCTATTCACGCTGAACGCTTTTATTCGGTCTGAGAACGCGGTGGCCGACGACCAAGGGTCTTGGCCGACGGCAGCCGCCCATCGATCGATCGACGGGCGGGAACCTGCCGCTCCCGGCGCCAATGATCGGTGCTACGACGGGAGACGACTGGCTCGTGCGAGGCGGGGAGTACCTGCCACCGACGAATACGAAGGCACGTGGGCGGGGACTGAACGGCAGAAGGATTGACAGCGACGCGTGGACTGCCGCAAAGGGGTAGGCAGGCGGACGGACCTACGGGCAGCAAGGCTGTCAGATAGGTGGGCAGGTAATGTATCCAGGTAGGATGAATGGAATTAAGGAAGGCAAGCAGACAGACAGACAGGCAGAACGACTGATAGGATCGTAGGCAGGTAGGCTACTGGAGGTGTGCTTTTTGGTGGGTAGAGAGACAGCCATGCATGCATGCAGGCAGTCAGACACAAATAGAAAAAGACAGTAGGCGAATGGGTAAAGAGACTTGCAGAAAAACTTTCATTTAAGAAAGAAGGAAGGCAGAAGAGAGAAGAAAACATGAAGATAGGCAAGCAGGCAGACTCAGACAAGGACAAGCAGGCAAACAGACAGGTAGTAAGATTAAGAAAAGACCATAAATCTACTCTATATGGTAATTTAATTACCTAATTTTAAATTCTTTGCAGCGTTTAACTTATTTTAAGCGGTACTGTTTAACTACCTCAAGAAAAAAGGAGGGCTGATTTTAAAGCGTCATCGACTGAGTCCTTTGTTATAGCAACCAAACAAACAAAACCAGTAACAACAACAAAGACAATAATATACCCCAACATTTATTATCCTATTGTTACTTTTGTTATCCTAGGCATCTTTGTCATCCTAATCCTATCATTATTACCTTTCCTGTTATCATCATCATCTTAAAATTCTCATTATTATTATTATTATTATTATTATTAGAATGCCTGTAGCAATGTAGGGTAAAATAATGTAACGGCCATTTATTTAGCTCCGTTAAAACAATTATTAATAATGACAATATAGTCAGTTAGAGACTCGCATATATAACTGCCGATATATATATATAGGGCCTCTCGCTTAATCCCCTCGTTGTTGAGTCTAATGTCAGGCACACAATGCGCTGTTAAGCCTAAAGATGTCACGGGAGTGTAGGCCTAAGTGATGCTTATATAGCTGCACACAGTGAGACTTCTTTCGAACGAGTCTGACACTTCATCGTTTCTTTATAGACAGCCCGTAGCGACTTTGTGCTATAGATCAGACAGCACCGATGCGGCATTTCAAAGCACTGTCTTGGCTCCGCGGCATCGGAGTCCGAAAGACTCATCGACGGTTCCATCGACGTAAACGAAGTCTGCTACAGGGCCAAGGCTTCGTCGAAGAACCAGCGATGAATGGGCCTCGATGACGGTCGAAACATCTGATGCGACACTGGAACCGTTTCATTTACACGCTCTATTGGTGTCTCTATTTCGGTTGAATGAGACTTGTCCTTAGAATCTCCGAGACTCAAAAAAATAAATGATTGGCAGTCATACACGTGTGTGTATGTAGTGTGTGCGTGTGCGTGTGTATGTATGTGTTGCGACATAAGCCTACATGCAATGTCTGATAGCAGCAGAAACCAGTAGGTCTATGTCTCATCACCTGCAGAATAGCATGTATACAATGAAAAGTAATATTGCTGCATAATGCAGACACTGTCAACAACTGCCATGAAAGGCATCAGCAAAGTCGGCTTGTTGTTTCTTATGCACACTACTCTGGTTTAACGTTAGACAATTAATGATTATGCCCTTTCCCAAAAAGTTTGACCAAATTGTCTGCAGTAGGGGTCACGTGTTTCTATGGTCTACGAGCTTTATGAAGTTCTTTATGAGTTTCTTCGTCTTTGTGAGAGTCTTAGAGGCGTTATATAAATAGTCAGATACATACGGCAACATTATAGTGTCTGCTATCATACATACGGCAACATTAGTGTCTGCTATCACCATATTACAAGTGTGGCCTATGGGTCTTGGGTGCCTTCAGTCTAAGCTATATAGCTGCAGCCTGCCATGGCGCATCGAAGCATGCCAGAACTCGAGCATGCTTCAGCTGACACTGCGGCGCCTCAAATTGAAGTTCCACTCGAGTGATCTGCAACAGAGGTTCCGTGAGTCGTGAAAAAGGACTCCCCTTAACCGACCCCGAAGGGGTTATTATCCAAGCGAAGGCATTTCATTCAAATCCCCCACGCACCCCAATTCTTCTTATTATACTCGGACTTCTAGATAAAAGCAGTTAAACGCAAATTGTGCCCATCTTATAAAGAACTGCGATGCACGTGTATTTTTACATCGTTCCAGCATTGTTAGATGATGGCATCCGATATCAATGCGGCAAAAATTGATAGACCTATGTTTTGTTGCAACCCTGAGGCAACATACATTGTCTGTGTAACTGCATGTATGTGAAATGCACATATACATGTACAAATTGTACATGTATATGAATTTGTAAATTCAGCGCTATTGAGAGATACTTAAAAGGTTGCCTTCTTCACCCATTGTCTCCTCCCTAATCTAAATTTCATTGTTTTTATATGTATGTAGGCGTATACGTATGCTTCTCTGTAAGCCTGGACTTCTGTAAAACGCATATTAAGAACTTCTCGAAAGTGCTGTGAACACATGCATTTCTATAAGCGACCTTCATTTCTAAAAGCGACCTTCATTTCTGTAAGCGATCTTAACATAAGAAGAGAACAACTTCTTCAAGATATAAATATAAAAGAATGACTGTTAATTAGAAAAGGGTCTTGCATAAGCTAGTATTCTTTTTACCTCACACTGTTTCTGTGAACTTGTATTTCTTGCTAAACAATCATTACCATGGCAGTGCAATAAACTGCTATTGTTATGTTACGCTATGCTACGTAGTGTTGTTTTATGTAATGCTTATGTTGTATTACGTTATACTACACTTATATTATTTTATGTTATGCTGTGTCCATAATAAGTTTTCCGCTAGCGTTTTTGGCTTGTCCAAAGCATTTGACCCTATATATAGTATACCACTAAATTTTAAGTTAAAACATTATGGCCGACCAGTAGTTCTTAATTTGTTTTTCAAAATATATTTGTTAAAGAAAACAATTAGTCTCATTTGACGGTTATAACCTGTCCCAGAAAGAAATTAGGCTTACCACAAGACTCTATATTTGGTCCACTGTTTTTCCTAATATATATTAATGACATTGCTGGCACATCCACCTGGCATCAATTTATTATATTTGCTGATTACACCAACATTTTTGTCAGATGCGCCAATTATTGAATTGCTGAAAATGTTAAATACTGCAGGGGACGTATAGCTTTGAACTGTTCGAAGCCATCATTATCGCTGAAATTAAAAAAACGAAATGCATTTTATTTCGTTCTCACCGTAATGGCATCCGTAACATTAGGTTAGAAGTTGACGCTGATGGGAAGGTCATTACCCTCATGGCTTCAAAGAACTATCTAAATGTGTATTTCGATCACCAGAAAGGACCGTATAAATCATATTTCTGTAAAACGCACTGGCATTATATCACGTTTCAGTCATGTTCTACAGCAAAGCCTACTAGTTCGGCTGTATCAGGCATTACATTACTCTGTTATTACATCGGCTTCTAAACATCTCCCCTCTGAAGCGTTTGGCGAGGTTATACAACGGCATCCTTCGTACTATCTGCAGGTGCACATGCCGTTCTGGACTATGGAACTGCATGAGAAGAGTTCTTCTACAATCTACAGCCTTCAGTTATTTAAATACTGATTGCATTCCTAAAAGATGCAGTTCAATTTGCTTTGTATCGCTTTAGAAACAAATTTCTCCTTTTCACTTCTGATGGCTTATAGCACTATGCATCAGAACTGCACGACCATTATACAAGATCTGTAGGAAAATTTCGTAGAGACTTTACCTTCACAGAATATTCGAAAATCCTGCACAAGTTTTGAGTCCAATTTCTATACTGGAGCATTCCGTGTGTGCAGATCTATCCGAGTCATGCGGAACGAGGTTCGAAACGAAAAGGCTCTTTCGACCATATAGAACGTGAACGACGAAAGGTAATTGGCTCCTGAAGACCGTGGGCAGCTCAAAATGGGTCGGCTGGCCCATGTAAAGGCACCCCACCTAACAGGGTCGAACAGCGGGATAACGTCACGCCCCACCGTGCACCCGGCTATCCACCTCGCAACGTTGGGCCAATTAATTAGTGGGAAGAAGGCTTTTATAGATATATAAACACACCCTTGCCAGAGGAATACATATACAAATATATAATTACCCTATATACGCACATTACGTGTTTATATATATGAAATTATAATTATATATAATTATAGCATCTCAATGACTTGGAAATATTTGGTGTTAACTGCTCCCTTTACCATTAGCTAAATTCTTGGTTGGCAGTTGAAGTCGTAGATTACGGATTACTGACTTGCAGCAGTAAATAGCATTATTAATCGATAATTAATAGCAGTGTAGATTTTGACATTGCTAGTGCATGAGGATATCATTAACTGCTAGTTATGGCATTTACTTTTTACCACTGCAATACAATACAGTTCAATAAAATACGTTTACAATGTCATATATATAAGTATGCATAACTTATAATATACCAACACTGATAACTGGCGGCGTTAGGTTATTCGACATAGGGGCCCCAGAAGCGTCCACTCTCTTAAAAATAGTGTAGAGAATCGGTCTACAAGTGTAGACTTCTATGCAACACTTAATGTTGAGGTCTGGCTCATCGGCAATGTGTGGACCTCTATGCAACACTTTTTGTAGACGAGCCGGCAGTCTACACTAGTGTAGACACAAATTGCAACACTTTTGTAGAGAACGAGGTCTACATCGGTGTTGCATTTTGGCTACATTTATTTAGCAAGAATGTCTACATTAATGTAGTGCTATCTCTACATTTATGTAGTTCTCCATCTACATTTATGTACTAATAATGTCTACATTTATGTAGTGCGGAATCTACATTTATGTACTAATAATGTCCACATTTGTGTTGCGGCATCTCTACATTTATGTACTAGTAATGTCTACATTTGTGTTGCGGCATCTCTACATTTATGTAGCGGTCGTGTCCACATTTATGTGGCGCTGCAAATACATTTTAGTGGTTTAGGAGCTAAATTTATAGATTGGAATTTGCCACATTTGTGGAGCTGCATATAGTTATGTTATACGTTTTCTGCATTGATTTACTGTTGTATCTACCTATACGCAGCCGTGTTTAATTATTACTACATGGACGTACTAACGTGCTGAACTCATTACATAATAAGCAAATCATTAACTACAATTTATTAGGCTAAATGACAACTTTTAATCACAAATTAAGGGTTATCACAGTTCACATAAAGCTTAAAAACAAATCATCAATCACTGAACAGAAGTTGGTCCATTTGAGGTAGTAAAATGAATGTCACTATTATATCATCATCATCATCATGATCCATGGGCCGAGAGCCCGTACTATTATATAGTATGATGCTTATTGGAGATCACTGCAAAGTAAGTAAGTAAGTAAGTAATGCATTTGTTAACACGCCATATGTCCATCGACTGAGCGAGGAATCGTAGGCGTGGGTGGGTTGCATGTCAGACAACAAAAGCAAGACGATACAGATAGGTCTTTAGCCGCTTTACGAATGTGTCTAGTGAGATATTGTCGTGAGTAATGTAAACAGGAAGGCTGTTCCAAATGGCTGGTGCTGAGTTGCTGAATCCGCGTCGTGAGAAATCAGACCGAAAGTCTCGGATGTCAGGGAAAGACAGAAGGTTTTGTGTAGCTGATCGCAGAGACCTGGATGGTAGGTAGCGATGTAAGGATGATGACAGGTAAGCTGGTTGATTGGTCGAGAGTCTTGCGTGTGAGGAGAGCTATCTTGTAAGCGATTCTGGAGCTGACAGGCAGCCAGTGTAGCTGCCGCGATATCCATCTTCACATAACAAGTATTCTGTATTCGAAATAGAGCTGGCCGAGGTTTCCCTTCGTCGGCCATTCTCTCAAGTGCACCATCCACTGTTTCGTCCTACAGAGACAAGAGCAAAATTACAAAATCATATTCTAAGTAGTTGTTCAGAGCCAGTGCAGTGACTGTAATGCAGGGATACTGTTTTGGTAAGCAGTATTTGTCATGGCCCTTGTCATGGAATTTGGAAATCAATTAAGTTTTTTTAGATCTTTCATCGTGATACCTTTGAAAAGTGAATATCAGTAGTCTGGCCAACTAGAAACCAGGTCCACACTTGCCACAATATACAGCAATTGAAGCAACACATGGAATTTGGTGCTCAGCCAGGGTCAATTATTTATAATGTAAAATATCAGATTATTTATAAAGTAACATCTTATACTGTATTAATTTTAAAAAATTGAAAGATTCACTTTGTTAAATATTTTCTTCAGTCTCTCTTGGATGCAGTGTGGTAGGTAAAACTCCAGAAATAAATAGCCCCTTTTATGTAAATCAAGGCACGATGAGTTTGTAACTTACAAGAACCAATAAAATGCTAATTTCAGCTGCAACGAATAAAACAGAGCATACAACCAAGAAACAGGTAGCATGTGAAAGAATACTCATCCAAAGAATGGCCAATGCATTGTGAACTGGATCAGTGCAGAAATGACAAGTATGTCTTAAAACACAGTAACATGCCAACTAACTTAGGATAGACTAAAAGAGACTGAAAAGCATGCTACATTGCAAATGGCAACATTTATTAACTTTAAAAGGAACTGAGACATCAACATACCTTCATCATAGTCTTTAGTAATGTTGTTAAGAAGGTCCCGAGTTAAAGTCGATGAAGCGGCTAAATTTAGTATCCTTTCCTTCATCTGCTGAAATTCAACTGTCAACGACTTTTCAGCAGAGGTTACAGCCAAAATTCCTCTCCAATCTAAAACAGCACAGTCATGCTTGAGAAATAAGCATCACAAATTGCCTTATTGCCATTTGCAGCAACTGACTAGTCAGTGCAACTGGCCTTTGGCATTTTAAAAACATGCTCTGTGTAACTGAAAGAAAAGCAGCTAAAGTTAGTATCCTTTCCTTCATCTGCTGAAATTCAAGTGATGGATGTAACTGAAAGAAAAGCAAGACTCCCAGCCTGTTAAAAAAAGTCTGTCATCAACTATTACTGTTAAAGGCTGCTATAAAAATGTCCTTTTCACTTTACCATATCTTACCCTTTCTTTTTACCATCTCATCTTACACATACAACTGCAATTGAGATTTTAAAAACTACACAAGTCAGTAGTTGAGAAGACATTTAGCACCACTCTACTGAAACTTCACGAAGCACTACACACTGTCCTCCAGCAGCAGTTCAGGTTATATGCATCCCTAAATTTTAAAGAAGTAATTACTTGAATGGCAGTGCATGTAATATGCATCCCTAATTTTATTTTTAAAAGGAAAACAACTAACCCAGCTTTATGTGGATGAGTCCACAGCGTTTTTATTAAGGCATTTCTTGACCGCCTGGATCGAATGGATGCTTCAAGATGACCTGTATGCGACACTGGATCACAGAACCTCTCCTGTGAAACAGTACAGAAGAAATTTCTGTAACGTGCAAAAAAGTAATGTGTACATGGAAGTATTGCCAAAGTTAAGGTTTTGCAGTCTTGGACATATTCACTCCCAACTTCCTCTCCTCTTCAATCACTTTCAAAACCATAAGTATTATCTCCCATTGCATTCCATGCCCCATATGCCTCACCAAGCACTTGCCACATTAAAAAATGAAATGAGCAACCTCTTCAGTGTTTTGAAAAACTTGAAATTGACAGATTAAGATGAGTAAGCCATAACCTTCTAGGATAAAGTAGAAAACAAAAATTAAATCAAAGAGCAGCAAGGTAAAAACAGTCCTAAATAGTACTTACATCACGGAAAACTGGAAATGAGTCTGTAATGGATCTAGCCATTGCAATCTTCTCCTCTTTACATGGCCGGTCTTGTCTAAATACAACGGTAACAAAATTTGTATTTCAAAATCACGTCTTTAATTGTAATATCATGCCTAAACAAAATAAAGACAAGGTTTTTGGGCATACTTATAGTATCGGGGACCGCTCTAATTTGGGACGAGGCTTTCAGCGAGCGGGCGCCGAAAAGCAACGGCCAAAACAGAGCGGTCCCCGATACTATAAGTATGCCGGCATTTGAGGCAAAGCTACATGATACTGAAAGAAAGGTTTTAGTGGTCTCTATTTCACAATACCCTTATCACGCAAATCACACATCAGGTTTGGGATTAATTTCAGCCATACTGGAATGATTTGGGTCAACAGTCCCTGAACTACCTTCACATTCCATTCTAACGTCTACTGGAGATCTGGAAACTATATGCACCGTGGGTTTTATATGAGACCTTACAATGTGAAGAAACAGACTGAATAGTTTACGGAAAGAACTTTGCACGGCCTACAACGCACATGGATTCGCAGCTCGCCAACATTATTGTCTTTGCAAACGGGCTCTGAAAAGCGGGTAAGATGGCTCGCAAATGTCACATACGTAACAAACATTTTAAAAACACAATAATATAAATCTGAAGAAAAACAGAATAAGAATTACGGTTAAATAGTTTTGCTTTCAATCCAGCGAGCACCAAACACAAAAGAACGAAACTTCGCGCCAGACCACGCGTGGCTAAAACGAAAACAACAGATTGCGGCAGATACGCCCGTCTGCATGACGTCATATTATTCTACTGTAAAATGAATATGCATCATGTATCGTAATCGTAATCGTAATTCCGAGATTTCTACAGTGCCCAACGAAAACCGTGCCGCGGAGACCAGCTTATTCACAGGCGCTCAGTCAAAACAAAATCGATAGGCAAAAAGGCTCCGGTTCCAGGTCAAGATCCAAAAGTGAACATCTTTACTTAACGCAGAAAACATCAAAATCATAGAAAACAAAAATTAACTGACACATGAAAGAGCACCATTGTTCAGAAGTCCGAAAAATTAAGCTCGTTGCGCATAGGACATGAAGTCATGAAACTGGCTATACAATTGGTGAATGGTGCTATCGGGTCGGCATCTCGCTGGCGGCTCATATAAGCGTTTACGATTACCACAAAATCTAATGCTAAAAAATGTTTATTTCAGCCGGGATTTAAACTGTTTGTTCAGTCAGATATTATAATTTAAGAGACATTTTCCGTTCGAGTCCGCTTCTGCTGACTTTACTGAGTCAACCGAAATCGTGTGCTTCACTGGTTTCGATGATTTCATTCATGCGTATACGAAATTCACTGCATCGAGCGACCAGTATTTTCCATGTGCTTAATCCGTAAACCTATAGATTTGGACTGTCAACCTGACTCCAAAAATCTCGAGCCACATACTGTCGTCTAGGATATTTCTGAAATCGGACATTGTACTTACGTCAAATTCGGGGTCACTTTGGGTGTCTCTGAATGGCAGTAACAGTTTAACTATATAAACTGCATATTTTGTGACATGTTTGTGTTTGCCTTATATTAACATACTAAAAGATTCATTTTCTAGCAACAAATTTATGCCTTCTTTAAAGAAGAAATATTAGTCCACATTGGTGTTGCATTAAAAATCCACATTGAGTGTTGCATATTTTTTGCTACACTTAGTGTTGCACAAAAATGTCCACACTTTGTTGCACAAACATCCACATTAGTGTTGCAAAATCCGCTCAACATTAGCTGTAGACAAAGTGGTCTACACTTTTTCTTACAGAGCACGGGGCCACAACAGTCTTCAGTTTGCAGTGATGAATGCAGACTTATAACGAGGGGGGACCACGTTCTTAATTTTTACTTTGCTACCGACTATATGTGTTAGCAGAAATAATTCTTTTATTGACGATGAAGATTTCTGATGAATTTTTTTAGTTTCATGCTTTAATTTTTATGAACTTTTCTTGTTTCTCTAATTTTTACGTCTGTTTTTAGTCAAGATGATTTTATAACTTTTTTGTTTGACGGATTTCTGACGAACTTTATGCGTTTCTTTCCGCAGTTTATTTAATTCTCAGTTTCCCATTAGTTCTGGGAACCCTGACCCTGACCCCCGCCGTAATGGCCTGGTAACTATACTCAGATACAAGTATCTGAAGTGTCTCAGTCAACAACTGCATGTAGTGTGGCCGCTAAGACTGCTGATGTGACTGCATGTTTCCCGTTCACCTTTGCATCATGAAGTCTGATTCTCAGAGCATCAAGTGCAATTGACAACTCAGAGCATCAAGTGCAATTGACAACTCACTGACAATCAGCCACATAACCTCGTCGAAGGAAAGGCTGTCTGCATGGTACATATAGTATTGTCTGCGCATCATCCAAAATATCGTTCAACCTATGCGACCACTTATTCAAGAGAATATCATGTTGCAAAATGCACAACCCTGTATATAGAATAGGCTACAAGCGAGATGACCTTATATTGTCTATTGATGACCTTACATTATCTTACACTGCCTTGTGCATGTTACGTTACAAAAATCTGGCTATACATACAAACAACAATATGCAGCAAGCTTTTTCATCCATGAAGTATATAATTCAGTTTGAGTGCTCATATATATGTAGGCCCTATATATAAAATGGACGATATATGCCTAAGATTTCATACGAGTTACATATAAAATTATAGCCAACCAGTCCTTTCTAGGCTTGGAGGTCTTAAAAACTCTTGATTCTATGGGCCTATACATGTAGACGACAATTATCCTTCGGACGACGAATGCCTAATGTATCACGTGGGAGGGCGAAGCAAATCGTAGACTCACTAACCGCGGGAGACCAATATTTTGCTAATTCATGTCTCCACGTCACGCAATTCTTCTAAGAAATTATACATTATGTATACATATATATATATATCAAGCCCTTCTGTATATATATGCTCCTTGTAAATCCACAATTTAAGCTTATATATATATATATATATGATATACACGTTGTATATATACTGCATGCAAAACATGGATTATTCATTTTTCTGTTGCATGCAATTAGGCATAGTGCCTGGATGAACACAACCCACTGATATATTTGTTTACATAATTTTTATATAGGCCTGTACCGATACGCATGGGGCCCTGATATTTATGTATATGTTGTTATTTTTAGCCTATAATGTACTGTGTGCTTTGTCGGTTAACCTGGACTTTGCCGCTGGCAAATCTCTCACATGCATAACATATGTATACACGCGGTTTCTAAATCACTTTGAGGTGCGTCTTAATAGCAAGTTCGCCTTCTCTGCATCGATGCTCCCTGCAGAGACCTCAAACGACCCTTGAAGAACTCTGATCGACGAGAATGGCTCCGTATAAATGAAGTCGAAATTACACTCGAAACTACAATGTGATGTCATTTGATGTCATTTGATCTTATTTGATGCGATGTGCACGAGCTTTCAAATTGCAATGTGGACGCTTAATTCCGATTTAAACAGACCACACTTTTGAGAGGCACATAAAGGAGCTATATAAAGTGTCTTGATACATACATACTTAGAAGAGAATCCAAATGCAACGATTCTTGGGGATGCCGTGTAAGCCTTGACGTATAGAACGTGTAAGCCATGCATGACGTGTATACAACTTACACGTATTAATAGATAACAGATATGACGATCCCTTTATACATGAACATATGACGATCCCTTTATACATGAACGTATGACGATCCCTTTATACGTGAACATATGACGATCCCTTTATATATGAACATTTCATGGGGCCACGCTGGAGCCTACGTTAAGTGTCGCTTATATAATTTTAAAGCTCGGTAAATTAAAAAGTCCTTAAAGGGTTATTCGTGTGTCTGTCTGTGAGTCTGTGCGCGTCTGTTTGTCTGTCTGGCTGTCTTTGTCCATGGGTATCTCTGTAGCAACAATTTGGCTGGAATGACCTTAATTCTTCACACAACTAATCCTTACAAATGAATCTGACCTTCACTGCATATCGATTTTGTTTTGACTAAGCGCCGGTGAATAAGCTGGCTTCTGCGACTTAGCATTCTTTGGTTGCTGTAGAAACTTCAAGTTTACTATTACGATTACGTTTACAATAATCCAGGAGCACATTCTATTTTAGTTCCGCCTTTTAACTGGGGCTGAGTGGGTGGGCAAGGTGATGGTTCGTGCGCGTAATGATGGGATCCCGTGGACTTCCTCCCTGGCGGCATCTCTGGCTCGCCTCCTAATTACACGGCCTGGGCCCCGACTCCCATCCCTTCTAGCCTTTCCCCTAATTGCGGACATTAGTGTCGGGGGTCGCAGCGTAAAACACCTGGTCGCCTTCTTACCCCAGGTAACGAGGTCAGGTAACACCGTTGCAGTTGGTCGGCGTGTCTTGGAAGTATACATACTCTCTCTTGCTCTCTCTCTCTCTGCATCTCTCTCTCTCTCTTTCTCTCTCTGTATCTCTCTCTCTTTCTCTCCCTCTCTCCCTCTCTTTCTCTTACTCCGCCTGTACTACTCCCTCCGTGTCTCCTTCCCAAGGCATGGCAGTCCCTTCCCTTGCGAGCCTATATCTCCATCTCCCTGTTATTTTTCTCCCTCTTCCGTGGCTTACCTTCTTCCTGGAAGCCAAACTCATTCCCGCTATCTTCCTCCCTCACTCACTTTCCGTCAGTCGTCAACTGCATGGCACAGCTCCGTCCCTCGCTGTCTATCTAAAGTTGGAGGGGATCACGCATTCAACGCCAACAGGAATCACAGCGGCATGTCTTTGTGGATCAGAGATCAAAGAGATTCCGGATTGGACGACCTAGCAATATAACCGAATCCTTCTGAAATCGACTGATTTACGATTCTGGACATTTATGTAGCCCCGCCTCTTGCGAGCCTCTCAAATTCGCAACTGGTTTACTTTCCGCCGACTTCAAATATTGACAGTGAATGTTCTTCCTGTCTCTTAAGGCGCAACACAAAGTCACACGAGTTGCATTATTATTATTATTATTATTATTATTATTATTATTATTATTATTATTATTATTATTATTATTATTGTTGTTGTTGTTGTTGTTATTATTATTATTATTATTATTATTGTTATTATTATTAGTATTATTATTATTATTATTATTATTAATATTATTATTATTGTGACTGCCGTCATTAAATATCTGTCCATGGGCTGAACGTCCTTTACCTTAACAGAATTGCGACAGTTGTCTGGTCGATCATACGAACTCACCAACACTTCACCTCTTTCGGTTTCTGCGCAGGTCTTTCACTCAAGACTGAAAACACTTCTTTTCCAGAAATCTTATCCTGATTCTTCCTCTTCCCCTCACCTCTCTTCTCGCTTCAATTTCAAACAGCATCCACCGTAGCCGTCCGACTGTCTGAGTGCCTGACTCCTGGATCTTGACCTTTTTGCCTATCGATTTTGTTTTGACTGAGCGCCTGTGAATAAGCGACTTAGCTTTTGTTGAGCGCTGTAGAAATCTCGAGATTACGATTACGATTTACCTGTGTCTATACTGCTCTTCGCACTTCTCTAAGTGTCACGCGCTGCAGCCCAGAGTCAAGTCGCAGGCGTTTCTTTGCCACTAGTCTTTTCTGGCGTCGAGCCTATGGATCTTCTGCAAGGGCTTCCTCTTCTCGTCGTGCTTTCCATAATTCTCGATATCACGCCTTTGTTTATGATTTATCATATGTTACTCGGTCTTAAATAAATCACGAAAAATAAACGAATAATTGAAAGTTAAATATACAAATAAAGTCATCAGGAAATTGACTGAAGGAAGAGAGAAAACGAAACCTCTGCTGAACTATATATAAAAATAAAAATAAACAAATATATATATGGGTACACAGTTGAAAACTGTTCTCTTTCGTCAGAGATGGACTGCTGGGAGCGTTTCTCGGTATACTACTTGAAGGAGCGCTATTTAAATGCTCTGAATGAAGGAATGAATGAATGAATGAATGAATGAATAAGTATAATGGACAAAATTAATTAACCGGACTACACATGCAGATACAGATAAGCCGAGGACAAGAATGTTGTCGACGGATTGATTCCTGTATATATCTGCATGTATACAAGACAACGAATCGAAGAAGAGCAAGAAAATAACTAACAACTTGGTAAATCAGCAAATAAATATCTAAAGAAATAATTAAAAATGGCCTCAGACATAAACCATCAAACTAATGATGAGAGCACGGACCTAAATAAACGGTCGGATACGTCAATGTCCAAGGGCGTCATGGGGCGTCAATGTCCAAGGGCGTCATG
This sequence comes from Norana najaformis, assembly GCA_964023275.1. Lineage (NCBI taxonomy): Eukaryota > Metazoa > Annelida > Clitellata > Crassiclitellata > Hormogastridae > Norana > Norana najaformis. Next base: position 36,189,461 of record OZ029913.1, on the reverse strand, counting down.
GGGCCATGACACCCATTCGAAACAGCCGAAAATTAAGCACCTAATACTTCCGGATGCTTGGCTTATAATATAAAGGCCGGGCGTGGAATGTCTGCTGGGGAGTACATACAGGGAGAAGAATGTGGGTGTGGGAGGGATGACTCAGTAGGCTAAGTCACGAAAACTGCGAATAACAAACTAACGGTCGTTTAAGATAGGATGGAAAATTTTGGCAACCAATGTAGCGCAGTCCTCCTTTCTTAACCCCCCCCCTTTCGGATCCGCCCATCAGTGTCCTCAATCTGAAAACCGTGCCTCTATGTCCGCATAAAGGATCCCAAAAGGCTCTATATAAATATCTATTTACACATATGTATCCATGTGCCGAATGTATATGCACGTCAGTCGTGCATACAGTTGGGTAAATAACGTTTTTCTAAGCACGGACCTCGAGGCCATTGTGATTGTAAGGGCACCTGCCAGGCTTTGGTGCACGCAGCGATTTAATTGGCATACAGTTGCTGCTGAGAAATATATAACGGAAGATATTATACGCCATATATATAGAAAATAATAACCATATAGTATTTATTTATATATAATGCATTTCTGACGTGAATGTTTACACATATGATTATTGTACGGTTCGGTGTATTGGTGTGTATACTTCACGCTTCAATGCGCAAAGCTGATTTATAACGATCTGCGTTCTATTCAGCCGGACATCGAGAAAACGGCTAAAATACTGACTTAGCAAACTGATTAAGGTCCATTTTGTCGCCATTATACAATTAGCCGCTTTCCATATTTTTTCTGCGCGATTAGAAGCGCGCCTATTCAACTGGGCGCTTTGTATGGGGCGCGTTGCACTTTTATGGCAAAGCCGCGATGTTTATACGTAAAGCTGGCTTATCCTAACAAGCCTCATGTATGTATACAGGTAGATTATATATCAATGCATACATTCATGTATAAGTATATAAACAAATATACCCATGTGCATAAGCAAATATATAGCGCCACATAATTGCTTTGGTTTTCGCGACAGCCGACAATGGGGTTTTTCTAGCGCTAAACTGCAGCGCTGACAATGGCGCAGGCAGTAAGTACGACTAGTTGGCGCGCGGAAAATATTGAAAACCAGCGTCCCAGACAAAAGCCCGTTAATTTCCTCCGCATAGAGATGGGCCCCGTTCGCAGCAACAACGGACCCTGAAAGTTCTGTTTGTGGCGCTGAATTATTCTATTGTTAGTTGTTCTATGCGCGCCTCGGCAACGCCAATATTTCATAAATAATTTACTAATGCAGCCGCGTCAAAGCGCTGAGTACGCGCGCAGACAATCGACGCCATTTGTCATTGCAAACCGATATCGACCGTTGCGGACATGCGCAGTGGCAGCCACGAATGGTCCACTTCCGTTTTATGGGACGACGAATCGAAGTCACGAGAGGCAAGTGAAGAGAGGGGACTGACATAGACGGAGAAAGAGAGGCATAAATGGAGAGTGAGAGGGAGGAGAAGAAGAGGTGAAGAGAGAAAGGCAAGAGAGATAAAAAGGACAGAGTGAGACAGAGACAGAGAGAAACAGACAGAGACATAGAGAGACAGGAAGAGACAGAGAGAACTGAGAGAGCGAGGAAACTGAAAGGCGGAGAATGAAAGGGAGAAGGAGGAGGAAAAGGGCAGAGATGAAAATGAAAGAGGGATGGGAAGAGGGCAGAGAAACGGCAGAGAGGAAAAGCGAGAGACGGAAAAGGAGAAGAGCCAAAGAGAAAAAGCACAGAGCAAAGGAGCAAGAAAGAAGGACAAAAGGCAGGAGAAGGGAAAGGAAGTAGGAAAAAGACAAATAGTGAAAACTCTCAGAGAGAGAGAGAGAGAGAGAGAGAGAGAGAGAGAGAGAGAGAGAAGGCTAAGTGAGGGAAATGGCGGAGAAGGCAAGGAAAAGTAGGAGAAAAGGCATGGCAGAGATAAGAAAGGGAAATGGAAAGGTCAAAGAAAGGATAGAGAGGGAAAGCAGCAGGAGAGGAAGTTAAAGAGGCAGAAGGAGAGGAAGCAGGAGAGGAAGAGGGAGAAAAAGGTGAGGAGGAGGAGAAAAGGCAGAGAGAGGAAAAGGTCAGAGAGAGAGAGAGAGATAGATAGAGAGAGAGAGAGAGAGAGAGAGAGAGAGAGAGAGAGAGAGAGAGAGAGAGAGAGAGAGAGTGAAGAGACAAAGAAAGTGGAAAATGTGGAGGGAAAGGGAGAAAACAGAAGAAAGAGAGACATAGAGGTAGAAAGAGGAAGAAAAAACACAGAGTGAAATGGGGCACACAGAGGAAAAAGAGACGGGCGAGGAGAATGAAAACGGAAGAGATACATAAAGAGGTAAGAGAGGGATAAAGCTTAGAAATGGAAAGGTAAAGAAAGACAGGCACAACGTGAGGCAAAGAAAGATATACATGCATATATAGAGAGAGACAGACAGACAGACAGAGGCAGAGACAGAGACAGAAGGATCCTAGGGCAGACATTCAGTGAAAGACAGCTATGCGCACAGTCAGAAAGAGAGAGTTGCGCACTCTAGCGATGGGACACCTCATGAAAACTCGATCGATGATTCGCCCGCGTCTCTAGCACGACATCTAGCGATCGGTCGCAGTCTGACTGCAGCCATTTTACTTTTCCAGACGATTCCATTATGAAAGCGTCCGTTGAGAAACGACTGAATAAAATTTTGCATATGAAAAAGCGCGCCAAGTCCGCCGTCGATGTCGTCTGCTGGCGATGTCGTCTGCTACCGCCGTAAATACGTCGCCAGAGAACGCGCGCGAGAAAGGCAGACGACATCCGGTCGTGCATGCGTCTTGCACCGGGAACCGGAAACGATCGGCGTGGTAGTGAGTTGATTAATTACAGAAGACACTTGGCCCAGCGGGAAGGACGGTGGGAGGAAGAGAGGAAGCCGAGGGGAGAGCGGTGGATTGTGTGTGGTTTACATGTTGCAAACATATCAGCTGCACCAGATCGAGCAAGTTGCAGTACATAATGAGATCTCTTGGAAAGATGGATGGATGGATGGATGGATGGATGGATGAGAGAAATGGATGGATGGACGGAAAGTTGGATGGATGGACGGAGGGAGGGAGGAGGAGGGAGAGAAGGAGGGAGGGAGAGAGAGAGAGGTACAGATATGCGAACTGACCGATCTGACGTAATTTATCCGATATGATCTCATCAAATTTAAATAGGGTTGTAGTAATCGAATTGAATCTAATCTAATCTTATCTTGAGCTTCAAAACTTGATCTAATCTATTTTAATCTAAAGTAACAAAATCTAATACAATCACATCTGATCGCATCTCACATATTACATATATTCCATAATTCCTATCCTATTCAAATGTATTCTATAAAATCTATTGATCAGGATGTAGTATACTCGGTACTTACTACTCGAGTATCAGATTCAAGTAGCTGTACTTGCAACCCAAGTAGTTTCCTTGAAATCGTACTTGAAAAGAAATAATTGTGATTTCTATAACGGTGTATATATGGACAACATCAGTGAATGGACCGGCATGGACACAGAGAAGTTGCTGAGAAGAACCGAGGATAGGAGTGGATGGAGAAGAATCGTCTACAATGCGACCAACCCTCGTACCGAGGATGGTTGAAAAGAAGAAGAAGAATAACGGTGTATAGATGCGTGAATGAGTGTTAGTTTGGCTGGAAGTGGTCCACGGGAAATGGAGGCCACAGGAAATGGAGGCCATAAATCTTGCAAAATGCTGTTTTTCATTTCGTAGGATACTTCAGCCGAATTATATACATGAAGGATGGAACACAATAATTGTATGGAACACAATTTGGAGAACGCCTCCAATTTGTGATCCATACAATTATTGTGTTTATATTTTGTGTACTAGCAACTACAGTTGTCATCTTACCTGCTGCTAAGAGACTTCGAGCACTTGAAATTAACCCACTAATGACTTCTTTATGCTGGCACACACTATCGGTTTATAGGACACTTTTCCCGACAAATCCTATTTTATTCCAGGACTGCAAGACAAAGAGGCGGGTGACTGGAGACAGGACAGCTGGGGAAAGGCTGGAGGGTAAACCCGAATCGTACTACACCCAGTGAGACTGTCCTTTCTCAGAGCTCAGGTTAACCGTGCCTTCATTCAGAATAAAACTATCAAACGTCGGCGGAGGCAAAAAAGCGTGGAAAATTATTGTGACGAGGACGATGACAAGGAGGAGGAGAAGAAGGAGAAGAAGGAGGAGTAGCAGGAGGAGGAGGAAGAAGAAGAAGATGACGCAGACAGGGAGGAGGAGGGGAAGGAGGAAAAAGAGGGAGAGAGAGGAGGATGGCGCTGGGAAGAGACGAACAGGGGAGGGTCGGGTAATTAGGAACTACGAAAATTGCCAGTAAATTTCCCACGGAAGGCCGAAGCAATTAGAGCCCGGGAGCGCCACGCGCCAGTGACTATAGGACACGGATGAGTGGACGGAGCAAAGCAGCTACGAACTGACGTATACCGAGCAATTTAGTCATTATCAAGTCTTCTTGTCTGCTTCGTTCGAAAACGACGAAGCCGGAGATTAGGAATAAAAAGACGATGGTGCTGCTCTTGATTAGCTAGCTGATTCGCTGAGTGGGGGCCTTTTACTGTGCAGCGGCGAGTTCGATTCTCTCCGCAGCACGGTGACATGCCTTCTGAGCCACGACGATGTTCGTCATGCACATAGGGCTTATGGTTGGATGACCTGTCAATAGACTGTGTGCATAATAAACTAACAAATAAAATATTGAAAAAGACACGAAAAGTCAGTAAAATGATATAGCATATATATACACACACAAAAGTATAAAATTACACATGGATAATAGGCGAACGTCGTGAATACAAGAATTATTGTTTGCGTATACGTCCTTCCTTCCTTCCTTCCTTCCTTCTTTCCTTCCTTCCTTCCCTCCTTCCTTTCGTCCTTCCTTCCTTCCTTCCTTCCTGCCTTCCTTCCTTCCTTCCTTTCTTCTTCAAGTCCATGTGTCCACTGCCTGTTCGTGTCGGTCACAGGCCACCACTTGTTTGATCACGGGGGTGTTAATCATCCTGCACATGCCATCATCATCATCATCATCATCACCACCACCATCATCATCACCATAAGCACCACCACCACTACCACAACCACCATTACCACCACACCCATCGATGTCCATCCGCGGCACACTTAATCGTTTCCCTTTACACTTTCTTGGCCCATGCCGCCAGAGCCAAGCCCAGAACAAATAGAAAAGAAAGAAACCAACCAGGAGAAGAAAAAGAGATCTAGACATCAACTGATTAAGAAGATAGTAGGTATGTTAGGTAACGGATTTAGGTGTCGCTTGATGACTGTCATGGATTTTCTACACGATGTTTCGTACCATCGCTTGTCTCTTGTGGGTTTTATTGCCGGTAGTATCTCCACCCAACCGCCCAACCCCCTCTCTTATCCAGGCTTGTAAATGGCACAGGTGAACTCAAGGCTTGTGTAATAATGATAATAATAATGATAATGACAATAACAATAAACATAACAGTAACAACAACAACAACAACAACAATAATAATAATAATAATAATAAAAGGACAATTTATATAGAGCCATTGCACAGTCGAGGCAGAAGTAAAGGGCGCTGTACATGAGTTCAGAAATTAACAACAGTCAACAGTATGCACATGCAATAAAACAGTTTCATTGCACACGTTGCGCATAGACTACATACGAAAATTTTTTGCAGACTGTATGAATAAGTACAACAGAAACTCGTTAAAACGCTGTGTTTAGGAGCCATGCCAAGAACCGCCTTATAACGCGGACGTGCTATGTACAAAGAGCTAACTTTTTATATCTGGACTGAGATCGTCATTCATATCCTCGACCGTGTTACATCAGAATTCTTTTTATAACGAAGCGTGTTATAACGAGTCTCTGGCGTATTTGTGTGAATATACACGTAGACGTATACGTTTGCATGTAACCTGGGCTGTAGACTTGAAACGTAGGCAGTAATAAGCCAAGTTTTTCTAACAAAGGGTACTTTTCCAACGACTGTTCCTTTACGACTTGATGTCGGGGGCTCTCGGACAGTTTTGACGGCTGTCTTCACCGCCGCTGATCACAGGAAGCCTCGTCCGCGGTCGGTCTGCATAGCACCGTCGCTCTGTCGGTCGGTCGGCTGCCTGGCTGCCTTCCGACGGATGATCACGTCTTGCACGCGAGCCGCTCTCACGGATGGAGTCGACCGTGACGAGGTAGAATGAAATCCGCCCAGACGAGGCGCGAGGGGTGCATAACGTTCACGCCCGGGCGTTCGTCACGGTTCGGTGCATCTCAATCTAAAGTCCCGATGCACTTAAATCAACCCCATCACATCGATCTCACACCCCGGACCCCATCCGTCTTTGTGATTCCACCCCCGCTCTAATCACCCCTTTCGGCGGCGGTTCGTCTTTTTCAAGGATCGTCGCTGAAGCTAATTATAAGCGCTGCCTTTAGTTCAAATTATAACGTGTCAATTTACCACGTGACTCCACAAGCAGTTGAACGTAAATAATTTTCCGAATATCGTATCTTCACATACACCTCCATACAATTGACATTTATGTAAATGTCGCGAAACATTTGGTCGAATTGTCAGAATGCGATGCGTGTGTTGGGTTGTGATTTCAACATTCTTCCGGTTAGCTTTTGCGTCTGCACGACGATTTGATCTCTGATATGAATGATGAAGTCTACAGCCAATTGGTCGCCAACTTATTCGACTTTATTTGCACATGATTACAATTATCGCCACAGCATATGAGGTGTAATTATTCTGGTAAACGTGCATTTTGATCTAAACGTTGACTTTGAAACATTTTCAGTAAAATAAAATTTCTGCAAAATGACTCTGAAGTTGAACGTATAAAGCACAAAATGTATATCGACAATAAATTAATTTGCAATTTCCTGTAAATTTTATATTAAAACACATATAACTTAATGTCATGAAGTGCCCTTCGTTATCGCTCTTAAACTACTTCAAATATCTGCAATATAACTTTCGTTGATATGCAAGTGTGTTAAGATATAGCACAGTAAATACATTTTATAACACTAATTCTAGGAAGTAGCAAGTTTCAATAAGTTTCTAATGTTAGATCAAAAATATCGCAAGTAATTTAAAGTCCAATCCATTACAATAGCAAAAACTAATTGGTTTTTTAAAGCTTACACAAAAGCTGCAAATCAGAAAATGAAAAAATACATTGTCCACCTGTTATTTATCTACTACTAAACATAAAATGTAATGTCGATAATATGAACAGTGAAGTTTATCGAAGAATTTACAGAGCACTACTAAAATGTCCACTCAAAAGGGACTCAATTTTGATATTTAAAAAACAAGGATTTCAACAGTCAATGACCCCAAAGACACGCGTGCAGGCCCATCTGCGTTAAATTTATCCAATGAAAAAGCAGGTAAGTAAGGAGTAAATGCCGACGACGGCATTTTCTGCGCAATTTCGTTGTGAGAACATTTTCTCCAACTATATTACATGTATGACAGAAACATACTTGATTTAATAAATTGTTTGAACCAGTAAAAGTATTTTTGGCAAATGATTTGTGTTACTGGGTCTCTTACTGATTACTTACTCACTTACTGGTTGTATGCTGCTGGTATGCAGCGCTCTATTTCACTCTTTATCTGGAGCGCCATATTGTTGATAAATGTGAGAGGTATTGTGAGGGATTACCTTTTACTAATAGTTATCAAATAAAGCCTACTCCGTTATTTTCAGTCCGCATCGTTATCTCACATATAGGTCACCGAGTAGACAGGTAATGATGGTAATTTTAACTAACCACCGAGTTATTTTCCTTTGAACCTAATTGCCAGAAGCAGGCTTATTAATGTACACGTTAAGCAAGCTAAGAGGTTGTTGTAATGCATTCAATGGACTTTAAATACAACTCGGCATCAGAATCGATCTCTCAGCGCAGTGGAAGTAAACAGTAATAAACACACTCATAAAATAAAAAGTAGTAAGAATTAGTAAACATACGAATAAAATTCACCGTGTTTATGTGTCAAGTGAAAAATTACTGATTGTTTTATGTTTTCTTTATGTGAAAGAAAATGCAAAACGTCAGTAATTACTGACAAGATGAAATTCCTTCTTCCCAATTTGATGGAATATTAGTATGGGTAGCAGAGAGGACACAGTTTTTGAAGGACGCACATTTATATTTTAACCGAGACATATAGTACATGTTTTCAGGAAAAAAATTACTGTACTGGAATATTTAAATGTGCTTCATAGAATAAAAATATTTTTTCATACTATCGAAAAACAGAAGTCGTTATTGACCTCCGAAATCATGATCACTTATAGTGAAGAAGTTGGACAATTTGACTTTTTAAAAGAATGTTTTACCACCCGAATCCAAAACCAGGACAAAACGTCCAATGTTATTCCAACCTGTACAGACAGGATTATTGCCAGAATTTGACACTTTAACCAGTTGTTTATACAGATGCTACTGAGAGTCATGGACAAGTTTTATTTTGCAAATGCACATGTTTACCAGAAAATCTCTCATATATGCCTTAATCTAAATCATGTGACACAACCTTTACAAGGAAGTTAAATCTTTGAACAGGAATCTTTCAGACAGGAGAGGCAATTCTATTTAAAAAGTTATACTTCTATGTAAATGTATGTATGTATGTATGTAGGTATTTATGTAAGTATGTAGGTATTTATGAATGTATGCATCTATGTATGTATTTATGTATGCATGCATGTATGTATATATGTATGTATCTGAATATTTTACAGTGTCTTTTAAGTACATCATAAAGACACAGATGTAATGTAAACAGGTGTGACATATTATTGTTGAAAATGTTTCTGAGTGGCGTTCTCTGTCGGGATAGTACATAACTGAGGATGGACTAAAGCTGACCTATCCGGAACTTCGGCAAACCTGCAAAGACAGTGTTACATTTGTCCAGGCGCATCATAAGAAAGCAGTGGCACTAAATAATAAATTATATGACTCTATTCTTTTGCAGCTGATAAATGTATGGTCTGGAGAGAGGGAGAAAGAAAGACGGACAGAGAGACAGAAACAGAAACAGAGACAGAGACAGAGACAAACAGAGACATAAAGAAAGAAAGAAAGAAAGAAAGAGGTACAAAGAGAGATATAGATAGAGAGGCAAAGGCAGAGACAAAGAGATAGAGAGAGAGAGAGAGAGAGAGAGAGAGAGAGAGAGAGAGAGAGAGAGAGAGAGAGAGAGAGAGAGAGATAAACAGAGAGAGACAGAGAGATAAAGAGAAAGAGAGAGAGAAAGAGAGAGAGAAAGAGAGAGAGAGAGAGAGAGAGTTGACATGCTCCATAGATAGTTCTTCGTCTAGAAGCAGCCCGGACAACGTGTTGTGCTCTGTAGTCGGGGAATGTTGCGCCATATGACTTCCGTTCTAACCCGATTTCATTACATTCAACCCTGCACTTGTATCACGATGACCTGTATTTTGGGCACATAAGTTAATGTGTCAGTCGGGTGGCATGTCAGCGTTGTCGTCATACTGATCAACATACGATGTTGTTCGTATCGGTCGTGTACAGAATGCACAACATTGTTCTGCACCGAATACAACTGGTGTCCATGCCGATTTGGCCGAGCCAATGACTCTACCATCACTGCTCGCCCATCCAGGAAAAAGGGAACTAGAGGAGAGGGCGCATCGTTTGACACCTTTGGGGCCAAGGGCGACCATTGTGCGGTAGCTGCTGTAGCTTAACTTCGTCCCCCTACTGAGAAAGAGCTCGAGCGGGTATAAGACCCACTATCAATCTCTAGTCTATGCTCAGTTGAGATCAAATGGCGGCCTTATTTGCTCTGTATTGTTTGGCTACATCGTACCCAAAGTGCCCAATGACCATCACTGCCCGCCCATCCTGTAAACAGCGAACTAGACTCGAGCCACTTTACAAGCAGGCTAACTTTTACGTCCAGGGGCTTGCCAGTCTGGGACACCCAAACATGCGTTTTCATTACATCTAAAACTCAATAAACAATGTACTCGGTGCTTGGAAGTTCTTCCCGCGTACGCATTCACCTCAAAATTGAATAGATGAGGGGAGCAGCGAAGAAGGGTTAGAAATTTAATTGCTGCCTTTAAATCAACAGCTAGGGTTTCAACGACCGTAGCAGTTTCAATAACAGAGGCAGTTCAATTATAGCAGAAGTTTCTGTAACAGCCGTCTTCGTCTGCAGAGCAACGCCATGCAGCAAAGGCGGAATTCAATTTGTAGCTTAGTTTAATAAAAATTCTCTGCTCAAGGATGGTTGACTCTCCTAGCTGGGTGGATTTGGAGAAAATAAGCAAGAAAGAAACAGAAGCTGACAGACATAGGGATACCGGGAGAGCCAAAGAGACAGAGAGACACAGACAGAGATTCGGATCAGACAGAAATATACAGTGTAGAGAACAGTGACCAAAGCTGTAGGGTAAGATATTAGTAGAAAACCAGAGTTCGAATAATACCTCGACCGACCGACCGGATTTTCCGCTTCGTCGCCGGAAGTGATTTCCAATTTCCAGCTTTCCTCCGTTTTATCACGTGACTAGCAAGGCGCGAGCAATCTCCTTTGCCTCGTCGACGCAGTCGAACGCAGGTGGAGCTCGTGATGAGAGGGACGCATCGTCTGACGTCTTTTGGGGCCACCTTAGGTAGACCAGTCTGCGGTAGCTGCTCTAGCTTAGGTTCGTTCCCAGCTGAGAAAGAGCTCGAGTGCTTATAAGCCTCGCTAACAAGCTCTCGTCTAAGCTCCGTTGAGATCAATTGGCGCAACACGGCTTTATTTGAGCTGTGTTGTTTGGCTATATGGTGCCTAAAATGCCCAATAGATGGCGCAACCGGTATTAAATATTTACTGAAACGGATCAAATCCTTTGTATTTCAATCCCTTCTAATCCAATCTGTATTGTTTGTTGCGAATTAAAACGTTCAGCATCCCGCCAAATTCTTCAGGCAAATCACCATGGCAAGACAAAATTAATGCCATAGTTATGTTCGTTCCATCCATATCTCGTTTATTCAAATAACCAGTCCGTTGCCTCCATGCTTCCTTGTTTGCTTTCATTTATTCATTATTTCATTCATTCACCCTTCTTTATTTATTCCTTGCTTCCTCATTTCTTCATTCCTTCATTCCCGCCTTCCTCCTTCTCTCCTTGCTTCTATGACTCCACCTTTCCAACCAATCCTCCCCACTTTACTGAAGAGAGTCTGTTATTTACTCAGAGGCTTGCTTGTTACAAGATGCTTATTTGAAAACGATAGAGCGAATGAATGAACAAACGAACGAACGAAAGGATGAACGATGATTTCATAGATTTTTCTAAACATCTATAAATATTACAGAAATCCTCGTCAACGAACGGCTGCGAACGACGCTTGCGCGTGTGTATACTCGGGCATGCGCACTAGAAACGATAACACAGTCTGTTATTTTTAGGATTCGTCGTTTGGCATCGCGCACGTTCATGCAATCTGCTGCGCATATCATCGTTTCATCGGCTCAGCTTTCGTATTGAAAGACACTCGTGTTGTCAACATATATGCGGACAGCGAGGTCTTAAGCGATGTTGAGCCCTCGACCAATAGAGGGCGCGTGTCCACTCAATTGCCGTTTCATCCTTCACTCTTGTAATCGATACTCCCGTCTCAAGACATCGATACATTCAGCTGTCGTATAGAAAGAGGAAAACTTGCATAAGGATAAGATGTCTAGCTACATTCGATACGTTTATCTCATATTTATATCGTTTTGACATTTATATTTATAGGCTATATCTTTATATAGTTACATAAGGAGTATAGTACAGAACGGAGTAGGTTGAGTTGTACGTGTACGCCATCTGTACATTTTGGCGGGAAAGCCGACCTTATAAAAGGTGTTTTGTTTAAATTGTGCTCAGACTAGAGTTTGGATGATGGTTCTGCATTGCCATTTTGTTGCCTGTCTGTCTTTTTTGTCGTGCTTAGTTTCCGTGCGTGGATGACTTGTTTGGTTCCTCGGAGCCGTTTACGCCTTATGTAACTATATAAAGCCGTGTTTCGTCACCGTCTGTTGTTCGACGTTTGTCTCACCTTGAGGAGTTTCGCTGATTTTGTCGCCGCCTGAGCTGGATGTCTTGTTACTCTACCTGAGCCATTTTATCAGGTATTACGCTTGTAAATGGCTTAGGTATATAAAATTTTATCCTGTCGCTGGTGTTCTATTGCATATCTAAAGGCAACATGCAGCAATACCTACATTCAAACAAGCATATAAACGTGCATACATACAGCACATGATCGTTAATAAATTTAAATGTATATGTTTTATATAGCGACCGTATGGCCTTGACCCTGCTCAGTTTGCAATGATTTATCGGATGAGAACCTTTATATACCGGGGCACCACGCCATTTAAGGTCCCCGTGCAAGGACCGTACTAGCCCCAGACAGCGCACATTCAGAGCATGTTGACGTTTTCGAGTAGTTGGATCAAGATGATATAAAGCTCCTCCAACAGCAACTAACTGCATGCCACAATTATAATACATGCTCATCGACAACTATGTTTATGTACGAGCCGTATTTTTTGTTTTTGGCTGGATGTTTATGTAATTCGCTTTCAGTTGAACGCTAGACGTATGCTTTCTTTCGCAGTCGCCAGGTGGCTGCGTGCTCATGGCAGCGAATGCCGTCTAGCGATCAATGGTACAGTTCTCAAATCCTACGTCATACCCTTGCTCTTCATAAATATATCTTTGCTCTTTTGCTAGACTTTTGTTTGACTGCCTTTGCCTGCCTTTCTGCTGTTCTGTTTCACGTTCTCTTATAGAGGGCCTTCTATAATCGCGGGGGACATGTGCTTCGAGATTTCTGAGAAAGGGAAGGGCATCTCTGTAAATGAACGCTTAAGATTTAGGCGTGAAACATCGGCATACATACATAGGTGTGAGTAAAGCTTAGTAAACTCCAGACTTCTACAGCGCCCAACGAAACTTAGCTTACGGGAACAAGCTGATTTACAAAAACAAAATCGATAGGCAGGAAGGGTTCGGTTCCAGGTCGAGATCCAAGAGACAGGCAGGTAGGCAGGCAGGTAGGCAGGCAGGCAGGCAGGCAAGCAGGCAGGCAGGCAGGCAGGTTTGTACAAATAAACGCTGGGACGTTTATTAGAAATTTTACAGTGCAGACATACATAAATAAAGACATACGTACACACATGCATACCCACACACATGCACACATATTAAGAAATTAGTCGATGAAAACTTAAGTTTTAAGAACACATACAAACAAGCAAAAGAGAGTCACATTTTTATTTGGAAAATTCTATCGGCCTACATCTCTACTTAAATATAGAAATCGGTGCATATGACGAGAGACGCCGCCAGTCGACCATCCTGTCATTCAGACAGTCAGAGAGTCAACTAAGCAGGCAGGAGGACAGTCTATAAACAAGAACTGCTAGGTCTAAATCGAAACTGGCACTGATGGAATTTCCACGCATAGGAATGACGTCTCTGGCTGATGCTAAGTTTTCAGTTTGCATGTAATTGCTGTCTGCAGTAGGCCGAATTAACAAGATTTGGTTACTTTGGGCATTTGTTAGCTGATAAATTAACGACTTCTGAGAATCTTTGCAGCAGGTAGGTAAGGGCATCGAATCAGTATGCAATCTATGCTTTTAGCTGGTATGTCATAAGATTACACTGGTCAACATAGAAATCGTTACTGACTGGAAAAGGCCCTAATGTGTAGCATCTTGGTGGGCTGAACACGAATATAACCATAAAAATTTTTTATTGGCTCTCGTTTTGAAAATATTTCATATAGTTCATTTTTATGTTTCACCATGTAAATTTATGCAGTAGGACTGCGACAATATCCTAAATAAGTCTAGAATGATGTAATATTCCACCTCATTGCATAATCCCATCATGGACACATCATGCACAGTTGATTACGTCATTTTCTGATGTAATGTAAAACTACAGCCAGTCGGCTGCTGACGTAAGATGACGTCAGCAGTGTACTATATAAAGCGAGTCGGAACGGTTGAGCATTTACAATATTACAGACTTTGTGCGAGACAGTTTAAGTTACTGTTTTCTAAACTATTATTACTTTATCCATTTAGATACAATACAGAACAGTAATGCCTCGGAAGTGCGTAAATACTGTGGACAACTTTTGTTACATTTGTGGGGAAGTGACATTTGCCAACCAGAAGAAAAGTATCACTTATCAAGTCAAGAAGGCATATCATGCTTACTTCGAATGCAAGGTTGGTGACCAAGACAAGCCATGGGCCCCGCATATATGCTGTGCTACATGTACAACACAGCTTTCACAGTGGTTGAATGGCAAAAGACCATCAATGCCGTTTGCAGTTCCCATGGTGTGGAGAGAGCAAAGCAACCACGTAGATGACTGTTACTTCTGCTTGGTTCCTCCTCTTTTCGGTGGAATAACGAAGCAAAAGAAGTCGACAATAGTCTACCCAAACATTCCGTCAGCATTGAGACCAGTTCCACATGGTGATGGACTTCCTATTCCAGAACCTCCAGCAGAATATATTTTCCTTGATTCATCTGATGAGGACAAGGGTGAGCCGACATGTTCTTCTCCTGGTCCGTCAGCGTGCAGTGATCCCGATTTTCACTGTGGTGCATCATCAACCCCACACAGAATAACACAGGAAGAACTAAATGACCTTGTTCGTGATTTGGACTTATCCAAAAACAAGGCAGAATTGCTAGGATCAAGACTCCAACAATGGAATCTTCTAGAAGAAGATGTCACAATTACTTCATATAGAAAGCGCCATCAGCAGTTGGAACCTTTCTTTATGAAGGAAGGTAATCTGGTATTCTGTTCCAATATTGACGACCTCATGAATGCCTTACAGATCACTCATGACCCACAAGAATGGAGACTCTTTGTAGACTCTTCAACACTGAGTCTTAAGGCTGTGCTTTTGCACAATGGAAACCGTCTTCCATCTATTCCATTAGCGCATGCTGTCCACATGAAAGAGACATACGATAACCTAAAACAGCTACTGCATTCCATTGACTATAACAGGTACAAATGGCACCTGTGTGGTGATTTGAAGGTAGTTGCCATTTTAATGGGACTGCAGCAAGGATATACAAAATATATGTGTTTCTTGTGTGAGTGGGATAGCCGAGCAAGAGAGTTGCACTACGTGCGGAAGGAATGGACTCCCAGACAAAACATGGCAGTTGGACAGAAGAATATCCAGCACCCAGCTCTGGTCGAGGCTCACAAAATCCTACTACCACCCCTTCACATCAAACTAGGTTTGGTGAAGAACTTCGTGAAAGCCATGGACCGCACTTCGCCAGCTTTCCGATACCTGCATGAAAAATTCCCTCGACTCAGCGAAGCAAAGATTAAAGAGGGAGTTTTTGTGGGTCCTCAGATTAGAGAACTCTTCAAAGATGACCGCTTCAACAACTTGCTGGAGGGTGATGCGAAACAAGCATGGAATGCTTTTCGTCTAGTGTCTACAGACTTTCTGGGGAATGTTAGGGCAGAAAACTACAAGGAACTAGTAGAAGACATGCTCAAGCAGTACCAGAAATTTCGCTGCAATATGTCTCTGAAGATGCATTTCCTTCATTCCCATCTGGATTTCTTCCCTGACAACTGTGGTATGGTTAGTGACGAACATGGCGAACGTTTTCATCAAGATATCGCAACAATGGAGCAAAGGTACCAGGGAAAATGGTCCACTACAATGTTGGCTGACTACTGCTGGACACTCCGCAGAGATGCTCCCGAACAGCTGTACAAGAGACAGGCAAAAAAATCTAAGAACTAGTCTATGACCTGGTTTTTACAAATATTAACTGTAAGTGTATCACTATTGGCATGCATTGTGCGATATAAAATTACTTCATTTCAGATTACAAAAAAACTAGAGCCAATTCGGCATTTTCACTGTCATATTCGTGTTCAGCACATACAAATTGATAAGAACTGACTAATTTCATTTCAGTAACATGACTTTTGTAAAAATTTGTTGTCCAGTGAATTATCGATACTTGGGTATAGGGTAAGGTAGGCTTACGTTATGCTATGTTATGCTATGCATGGATATGGAGACATCGTATCTTATCTGATCTGGTTGTGCCCAAAAGCTTTTCGGTTGCTCCTGCATCTGTGCATTCTGCTTAATCTCTAGTGTGTTTTTTTGTCTCAACTTAAGACTTGCCTTTTTCGTTTGGCTTCTTCTCCAAAACTGCCTTTATGTTTCAGTAGACTGGCTTTCTGAGTATTGACATGACTGCGGCTTGGTTTTGGTGCGCCATCTGTTGATGTCTTGTGTATGAGACACATGAGCCATAGAAATTAGCCTATTAATTAATAATTATAACAATGAATGGTTTTGTAAAACCAGTGAAATTCGAGTGGCTATATATTGCGGTAATGTAATGTAATTGAGCATTTATAAAGCGGCACTTCCAGATGGACTCCTCAGAGGCCGTGTATGGTTCAGTATTCGCTATTTAAAAGAACAGATGGATGATGTTTTAGGCTTCATCTAGGTTGACTCAAGAACCATGTCTGCAACTAAGAAGCGTCCAGACAACTCATACTTCAAGAACGGGGTTGACTACGCGTGGCAGGCGACGAAAGAATTTAACGACCTCGTCAAAAAATTCCGAGACGAGTACGCCCAGCCTCCGAACATGAAGGAAGCGAGGCAGATGCACACGACGATCATCAACGAACTGATGAGGAAGCTGAAGGAGAAGCCTCTGCGCTGTTCGAGGCTCGAGTACACCGGAAGCGCCTACGAAGGGGTCAAGGTGTCAAAGGGCAAGGACGACGATGACCTCGAGTTCGACATCATGGTGATCATTGAGGGCGGTCGTGATCTCAAGGCAAGCATTGTTGTTGTTGTTGCTTTATAATGTAAGGTCAGTAAATCTGAATCTGAGCTGCAAAGCAAGTGTGAGTTAATGGCTTGCTCAAGGTCCCTACCCAGTAACCGTCTTATGTGAAGGCTTGATCTCGTACTCTCCGCATTACAGGCCAAGCGCTCTCTCCAGTTGGCTACCGTGCCCCACAACACAAAAGTATCTGATTTAATATAGTTTCGTCTAATCAATAATTGAAGGTGATCTGATCTAATCCAGTTTGAGTTAATGTCATCTTGTACAGATGTTGTCTAACTGAACCCAACCTAGTCTAATCTTAGCTAGGTAAAGTTTAGCTAACCCGGCCCAACAGAGTCTGACTTTATCCATTATAATCCAATTTAATTAATCGTTGTGTCTGCTAATTATCAGCGCTGAGCGATCTGGCCCCATTAGAGTATGCTGCTATCAGACATGGCTCGATAAAGAGTAGTGGTGTTATCGGTTCCAGAAGGACAGTTCCGAGACACCTCCTGGCTACGTTCTGCTCCAGCCATCTGATGAATCGGGGAAAACGCGGTTTCATAAGCAGACGACTGGTGACTACGTCTCGGCAGACAAGGTGGCATCGCACTTCATGGGTCAGCTGAGCGGCTGCATCGACGAAATCCAGGAGGAAAAGTTGGACATTGAAGACGCCCCTGACGAACTGAGACACATCAAGGACAAAATCATCCTACGAAAACACGGCCCTGCTATTCAGATGGATGTATTCCTAAGCTGTTCGCAACCTCTTGCAGAGGGCAGCAAGGCAAAACCCTTCTACTCGGTAGACATGGTGCCGACCTTTGAGATGGTATTCGATGGCAACCAGAAGGAATATTACGTTGCGAAGCCTCTGAAAGGGGTCGACTTTGCCGACAAGCCGAAGCTGAAGTTCGCCTGGCGGAGGTCGTTCTCGCTCGACGAGAAGGACCGACTCTGGGACATGGACAAGAACAACACGTGCAAGAAATCCATCTTCCGAATGCTCAAGGTGATTCGCAATCGTGAATGCGGTCTTGCGCTGCTCACGTCCTACCACCTCAAGACGGTTTTGTTGAGGGAGCTCGACAGTCGGCCGAACGACGAGGACTGGAAGGAAGAACACATCGGCAGGAGGCTGATGGATGTCATCAGCCGTCTCGTCAGCGAACTGGGCAACGAGATCAGACGACCAGTTGCAGCGACTGCTGTACGTCCGCCGATGAAGCAAGAGTCGACAAAGCGAGTGTTTCACGAGGGACAGATGCCACATCTGTTCATTCCAAAGATTAATCTGCTCGATGGCATCGATAAAAAAGCCTGTTCCTGCATCTACTATCGACTCAAGCGCCTGAAGAACAGCAAGAAGCAGATGGAGACCATACTCGGCGGAGTCTCCAAGCCACGACGAAAGAACAAGAACAAGAAGTTGGCCATCGAAGCCAAAGACAAATCAGTTGCTGCCAAGGCCAGTACTAAGACGAAAGCAGTTAGACGCCACCGTCCTCGTGCACTCGACCCTGAATTTAACACCGATGAACATGTAGTTGCCACTGATGAACCGCTAAAGGACGAAGTGCCAATCGAATTTTCATATCTGCTCTTCGACAACGAACATTGCACTGATGGTGACGACGACGCTGATGATTATTGCAACGATGCGGATGACTGTGTTGTCGATGACTACGATGACTATTCAGATATGTTCGAAAACCAAGGCGATGATTCAGACTTCGATTTTGACTAATTATTCTAGCGCCCAACAGTGACGTAGAAGGCAGGCGTCATATCTATAAGTCTACCTGTGGAGTGGCTGTGTTTCTGCAATAAAGTTGCCTTAAAAATTCCAGTTTGAGAGAAGAGGGGAATCTAGTACATAAAGAGACAGCGACAGCCCTTGGTTTTTCCCAGCCTGCGTGCCCAAGTGGGTCTCTTAAGAGGTAATTTGTGCTCCATGTAGGCAGCCTAGATGGGGCACGCGACATTTTGGCTGCTGGGCCCAAGTGTATCCTAAGCGGACAACCCTCTAGTCACCTACATGGGCCGCCATCTTTTTGCCTAATGGGATTAAGGTGGTACACATGTATATGACAAAAAATAAAGATTAGTTTTTGACAACTTGAAGTTTCCATATAAGTCTATTTCTTCTTGGTGAATGGAAAGTCTAAAGTATGTATGATTCACTTGCTAACAATTGTTTAAGTTCTATTGACTTAAATTTGCGTCCCTGAGCACTGAAGACGGGCAAGATCACAATGTCATAACTCAAGAATGACAAATTTGTGATTTCACTTGCAATTGTTTGTTGACTTACTACATTATTATAGCAATCAACTATTGACTGTTTAACTCATATAAAAACATAATGTTTTATGTTTGTCCTATAAACCGATTCTAGTTTGTTTGCCAAGAAGCTTTATAATGTTGTATACCACGAAATCCCTGAAAGGCTTGTGCAACCCCTTAAATATAGTGCAATTTTGCTGAAATTTCAGCATAGTAGTTTGTAATTGATGGGCTGTAATTTACGTATGTACGTATGAAGACACTTATCATACGTGTTTTAAGTACCTTACAAATCGGCTTCATGCATAACTATCTCAATGCCATAAACAACTGGTTTAACTGTTTGAAAATGTCTGCTGAACAGATTTAAATGCAACCAATGTTGAGTTTGATAATGGAGTTTTGAACAACGTTTTTTGGACCATTCTAATGTGTGATTAACATGGGTTTCACATGGCCCCATTTATTGCCCACTTGTGTAGGCTGTGACAGTT
Organism: Norana najaformis; assembly: GCA_964023275.1. NCBI lineage: Eukaryota > Metazoa > Annelida > Clitellata > Crassiclitellata > Hormogastridae > Norana > Norana najaformis. Next base: position 36,169,696 of record OZ029913.1, on the reverse strand, counting down.
CTTTGTGATCCAATCCATACTCACTTTTCCACCTTGCTTACCCATTGTAGGTTGCCGTCTCGTCTCTTACCTCTCAGAACTCGGATTGAAGATCATGATACTAAAATTTCCCTTCAAAGTGACTGATGACTTGCTTGTTATTATAAAGCAAGTGTTCAAATAAGACCCAAGTAGAATTTGTTATCATAACGAGCCCCAGCACGTTATGCGCAGCCCTCTTCTGAAAATAGTTTCCAAATTCCATATTCCGAAGGCCATTTTATTGAAATGCTTTTAGTCCTTAGTGTTTCAGTTTGCGACAATCTGTTATCCGCTAGGCCTATCTAGTTTCAGATGCTGTCAACACACTCAACGCAAAAGCAGTCGAGCCTATTTCTTATTATCCAAAACCAGTATGGAATCTGAGATTTGATCCAGTAACCAAAATGGTGGACCACGCTTTTAGCGAAAACTCAAAAAAGGCAAGTTTATTCCCCACAGACACCAATTAAAGGGAAGCCTAACAAATTCTGGTCAGGCGTGATTCCCAACTGAACATACTATAGGGCAGGCTGGGTGACAAGCAGATGATCTTTTTGGTGGCTGCTACAGCTGAATGGATCTTCTTCTTTATGTTCTCTGCCCCTCGGCAGGTTCGTATGTCCAATGACGCCATCTTTCTCTGTTCTGTGCCTCTCTCTTCAGTCCACTGTATCCCTCCTCTGTCATCATCCAGTCCAGTAGCATTGCTCTTGGTCTGCCACGTGTTCTTTTTCCCTCCATTCTTCCCTCGATGATGTCTTTTAATAGGGTGTCCCCTCTCAGGATGTGGCCGATCCATTTTCTCTGTCGTCCGCGTATAGTGTCTATCAAGGATCTTTTTTCCTCTACCAGCTGCAATATTTCTTCATTGGTTCTTCGCTCCCTCCAGCTGACTCTCTCCATTTTACGCCATATCCACATCTCGAAGGCCTCTAGTCTTTTAATGTCTTCCTTCCGCATTGTCCACGTCTCTGAGCCATACTGGACGACACTCCATACCAATGTTTTAACTGCAGAAAAAGTAGCTTCAACCCTGGAATAATTTCAGAATTTGAGGCAGAAAAGAGAAATATAATGTGATTGAGTTGGAAGTGGGCAGACAAATAATTCTAAGCAGATAATGGGAATGTATATCTGTGTGGCCCCAGTTATGTTGGCGTTATTTCCTGATAGACGATGAGTCAAATGACTCGGACCTAAATCTAAAACAATCTGCTCGCTCCCCTCCACTTCAATACTGAACATTTCTCTCTGAGAGTATTTCACTTCTTCTATGGATAACCACTAACCAGATCAGTAACGTACCAAAGATAATCTTTTACCAGAAGAGGATTGGTTCACTCCTCTTCCTCCTCCTCCTCCTCCTCCTCCTCCTTCCAATCGGCATCAGTTGTTCTCTCTTCTTTCTCTTCTTCACCATTCCACAGCTACATGCATTAGGCACCGTGCAGTTGTAATAAAATTTTATCCTGATACTGATATTCTATTACATATCTAAGAAACAACCTGGACCAATTTCTATATACAAACAAGCATACAGATACAGACGTGCATACATACATACGTAACTACATACATACAACACATGAAGGTTAATGAATATAAATGTAAATGTATAGGTTTTATATCGCGACCGTATGGTCTCGACCCTGCTCATTTTGCAATGAATTATCGGGTGTGATCGTTTACCACCGCTGCCCGTTTGAATGGGGGCCACGCCATTTAAGGTCCCCGTGTAAGTACCGTACTAGTCCGAGGTAGCATAGATTCGAAGTATATTGATGTTACCAAATAGTTCGATCGAGATGATATAAAACACTTCCAACAGCCACTAACTGCATGCCACATTTTATAATACATGCTCATCGACAATTTTGTTTATATACGAGCTGTATTTTTTGTTTTTATCTGAATGTTTATGTCATTCGTTTTCAATTGAACGATAGATGATAGTATGCTTTCTTTCGCAGTCGCCAGGTGGCTGCGTGCTCATGCACGGCCTTCTCATGGCAGCCAATACCATCAAGCGATTAACGCTACAGTTACGTCACACCCTTGCTCTCCAAAAATATATCTTTTCATTTTTGGAGGACTTTGTTCGTGCCTCTGCCTGCCTTTCTGCTGCTGTGTTTCTCGTTCTGTTTTCCAGAGGGGCTTCTGTTATCGCGGAGGATATGTGCTTCTAGATTTTTGCAGACGGCAGGGGAATCTGTGTAAATGAACCCTTAGAATTTAGGCATGAAATATAGGCATAAATACATAGACCTGAGTAAAGCTTTCTACAGCGCTCAACGAAGCTAAGTCAAAGGAACAAGCTTATTTACAGGCGCACAGTCAAAACAAAATAGATAGGCAGGAAGGGTTCGGTTCCAGGTCAAGATCCTAGAGGGAGGCAGGCAGGCAGGCAGGCAGGCAGGCAGGCAGGCAGGCAGGCAGGCAGGCAGGCAGGCAGGCAGGCAGGCAGGCAGGCAGGCAGGCAGGCAGGCAGGCAGGCAGGCAGGCAGGCAGGCAGGCAGGCAGGCAGGCAGGCAGGTTTGTACAAATAAACGTTGGGACGTTTATAAGAAATTTTACAGTGCAGACATACATAAATAAAGACATACGTACACACATGCATACCCACACACATGCACACATATTAAGAAATTAGTCGATGAAAACTTAAGTTTTAAGAACACATACAAACAGGCAAAAGAGAGTTGCATTTTTATTTGGAAAATTCTATAGGCCTACATCTCTACTTAACTATAGAAATCAGTGCATATGACGAGATACGCCGCCAGTCGACCATCCTGTCATTCAGACAGTCAGAGAGTCAACTAAGCAGGCAGGAGGACAGTCTATAAAACTGAACTGCTAGGTCTAAATCGAAACTGACACTGATGGAATTTCCACGCATAGGAATGACGTCTCTGGCTGATGCTAAGTTTTCAGTTTGCATGTAATTGCTGTCTGCAGTAGGCCGAATTAACAAGATTTGGTTACTTTGGACATTTGTTAGCTGATAAATTAACGACTTCTGAGAATCTTTGCAGCAGGTAGGTAAGGGCATCGCATCAGTATGCAATCTATGCTTTTAGCTGGTATGTCATAAGATTATCGATACTTGGGTATAGGGTAAGGTAGGCTTATGTTATGTTATGCACGGACATGGAGACATCGTATCTTATCTGATCTGGTTGTGCCCAAAAGCTTTTCGGTTGCTCCTACATCTGTGTATTCTGCTTAATCTCTATGTCATTTGGGTCACTACTTAAGACTTGCTTTTTTCATTTGGATTATTCTGCAAAAGTGCCTTTATGTTTCAGTAGACTGGCTTTCTGAGTATTGACATGACTGCGGCTTGGTTCTGGTGCGCCATCTGTTGATGCCTTGTGCATGAGACACATGCGCCATAGAAATTAGCTACTAATTAATAATTTGTAAAATCAGTCAAATTCGAGTGGCTATATATTGCGGTGTATGAAGGGTCAGTATTCGCTATTTAAAAGAACTGATGGGTGATGTTTTAGGCTTCATCTAGTTTGACGCAAGAACCATGTCTACAACTAAGAAACGTCCAGACAACCCATACTTCAAGGATGGGGTTGACTACGCGTGGCAGGCGACGAAAGAATTTAACGACCTCGTCAAAGAATTCCGAGACGAGTACGCCCAGCCTCCGAACATGAAGGAAGCGAGGCAGATGCACACGACGATCATCAACGAACTGATGAGGAAGCTGAAGGAGAAGCCTCTGCGCTGTTCGAGGCTCGAGTACACCGGAAGCGCCTACGAAGGGGTCAAGGTGTCAAAGGGCAAGGACGACGATGACCTCGAGTTCGACATAATGGTGATCATTGAGGGCGGCCGTGATCTCAAGGCAAGCATTATTATTATTATTAGTAGTAGTAGTAGTAGTAGTGGTAGTAGTAGTGGTAGTGGTAGTAGTGGTAGTGGTAGTAGTAGTAGTATTGGAATTATTAGTATTAAGCATAAAATTTTATAACGCGCGTAAGGTCAGTAAATGTGAAGCTGAGCTGCAAAGCAAGTGTGAGTTAAGGACTTGCTCTAGGTCCCTACCCAGTAATTGTCTAAGGGAAAACTTAAATGCGTACTCTCTGCGTTACAAGCCGAGCGCTGTATCCAGTTGGCTACCGTGCCCCACAACATAAACGTATGTGATTTAATATAGTTTCGTCTAATCAATAATTGAAGGTGATCTGATCTAATCCAGTTTGAGTTAATGTCATCTTGTACAGATGTTGTCTAACTGAACCCAACCTAGTCTAATCTTAGTTAGACAAGGCTTAGCTAACCCGGCCCAACAGAGTCTGAATTTATCCATTACACTGGCCAACACATAATTTGTTGCCTCAAATGTTAGAACTGTTTCTGGGTATATTTGACCTGCTGATTCCAGAAAAGGCACCAGTTTTCTCCCAGCAGGTCTAGTTTTCGAGATATAGAACATTATGCCATATACCAGTCCTTGCCTCTGCTCGCCCATAAAACATAAGGCTATAGCTATAATTATGTAGTGCTCAATTTATTATGTGATACACTAAATAAACATAATAATACAAATACTTAAAAGAAAATGGTAGTACCTGAAACTGTACTTATATGATACAAAACAGAACAAGTTTGTTATAAAAATTTCAAGTCATTCGACACCGAAGAAGCTCCTTTTGTACGATTTCCGAGTGTGGCATCTGCCGGAACAATCGCGCATAATATTCCAGCAATAGTCTGCCATCATGTGTGCATCCCATCTTCCTTGATATCGATTTTCCATTGTTTTGATGTCTTGGTGAAATCTTTCACCTTGCTCTTCGCTGAAGTCACCAAGATTCTCTGGAAAGCGATCTAAGTGACTGTGGAGATAATGGACTTTAATGCTCATGTTGCAGCCAAGCTTGTTGAAATGAAGAAGCATATCCTCTACTAGTTGTGCATAATTGTCTGCCTTCTTGTTGCCAAGAAAATTTTTAGTTACAAGAACAAAGGAAGACCAGGCACAAGATTCGATTTCATTCACTGATGGTATGAAAAGTGGGTCATTCATAAGTTGCCTGATCTGTGGACCATCGAAGATTCCAGCCTTCAATTTTTCCATTGTAATTCCTGGTAACTTGTGTACTATGTATTCGAAGCATGAACCTTCTTTATTCAAAGCCCTGACAAATTGTTTCATCAGGCCTAGCTTTATATGTAGTGGTGGCAGTGTGATCCTATCTCGTGCCACCAAAGATTCCTTGATTACATTTTGAGCTCCAACCACCATGTCTTTCCTCGAAGGCCAATCTTTTCTTGTCCAATGTTCATGCTTGGCTCTACTGTCCCAAAGACACAAAAAGCAGGGATACTTTGTGTAGCCATTTTGTTGACCAAGGAGGAAATTTACCATCTTCAAGTCTACACAAATTACCCATTGATGTTCTTTGTATTTTATCTTTTCCAGTACTAAAGAGATGGCATTGTACTCTTCTTTCATCCTGGTGGAGTGACCGATTGGAATAGAACCAAATTTGTTGCCGTTATTTAAAAGCACACATTTCAGACTACGTTTTGAACTGTCGATAAAAAGAGCCACTCATCTGGGCTGTAATCCGACAGACCAATTTTCTTCAATAAGTTGCTGATGTCATTACAGAATACTAGGTTGTTGTCTTCGGTAAAGAATGGCAGCAAATCCTTTTCTCTGTTTCTATAAATTGTAATTTTCGTTCCAGGCTGAAGTGCATTCTTTTCCTTTAGTCTGGACGCAAGCAATTCAGAGGACTCTTTGGAAAGATTTAAGTCCCTGATCAGATCACTCAACTCTTTTTGGTCAAAACGTTCACTGTTTGAAGTTGATTGGAAATCACTGTCACTGCCCCCACTTTCTTCACTTTCGTCATCTTGTCCGATATTGGACATGCAAGTCTCATCGTCTGAGAGCTGAGGTAGTTCGCGAAAAGGTGGAACTGGTACAATATCCGAATGCGGAACAGGTCTCCTGGCTGAAGGTATAGCAGGGTAAGACAACTTGTGACGATTATTTCGATTGATGCCTATGATATTAACCATACAAAAGTAACAGTCGTCGAAGTGGTTTATCTGTTCCCTCCAAACCATCGGTACACCAAATTTCAGGCAGCTTCTCTTTCCAATTGTCCAGTGGCGCAATTGTTCAATACAAGTTTTGCATACTGTATGAGGAGCCCATTGCTTATCTTGATCTCCAAGTTTGACACCAAAATAACCTACATATGCTCTTTTTACAAACTCAGAAATCGGTTTCCTGTTTGCTTTTAGTGTGTATTCCCCACAAATGTAGCAGAATATGTCTGGATGGTTAATGCAGCTCCGTCTGGAAGTAGCCATAACCTTAAGGATGTTCGCATCTGAGGAATTAAATGACTAACCTAAAAAATAGTAAGAACATGTAGTTATTTAATGCTCACATTCACAGATTGTTCTTGCGACCAACTCTTAATATGCCCTAAGACGTCTGCGGCTGCTCTAGCTTTCAGGAGGCGGTTTATATAGGCTATAAATGCTGACTTCAGCATAATCTATTTACATAGTTCGAAACCATGAAACGCTGTATAAGCACAAATAAATTCTAAATGAGGCCATGAATTTAGTGCTGAGTAAGCTGTAGGCTACGGAATAGTTATTTCGTTGAATCAGCAATATCTCAGCACGCGGCAAGATATGCTGATTTTACATTATAAGGATGTAGGCATTATATGAATCAGCAAGAATTATAATTAGCCATAAATAAAGCTTATTATGACATTTTAGTTTTGCCAAAGACATCGTTTAAAGAGTGGACTGGGTTTTCTTTACAAAATCGACGATATCTCAAAAACTAGACCTGATGCACTCAATCCAATGACATTTTCTGTATCAGCGCCCAAAATTACCCCAAGAACAGGTCTAAAACCGAAGGCAACAAGAAAAAAAAAATTTCTGTTGGCCAGTGTTATAATCCAATTTAATTAATCGTTGTATCTGCTAATTATCAGCGCTGAGCGATCTGGCCCCATTAGAGTATGCTGCTATCAGACATGGCTCGATAAAGAGTAGTGGTGTTATCGGTTCCAGAAGGACAGTTCCGAGACACCTCCTGGCTACGTTCTGCTCCAGCCATCTGATGAGTCGGGGAAAACGCGGTTTCATAAGCAGACGACTGATGACTACGTCTCGGCAGATAAGGTGGCATCGCACTTCATGGGTCAGCTGAGCGGCTGCATCGACGAAATCCAGGAGGAAAAGTTGGACATTGAAGACGCCCCTGACGAACTGAGACACATCAAGGACAATATCATCCTTCGAAAACACGGCCCTGCTATTCAGATGGATGTATTCCTAAGCTGTTCGCAACCTCTTGCAGAGGGCAGTAGGGCAAAACCCTTCTACTCGGTAGACATGGTGCCGACCTTTGAGATGGTATTCGATGGCAACCAGAAGGAATATTACGTTGCGAAGCCTCTGAAAGGGGTCGACTTTGCCGACAAGCCGAAGCTGAAGTTCGCCTGGCGGAGGTCGTTCTCGCTCGACGAGAAGGACCGACTCTGGGACATGGACAAGAACAACACGTGCAAGAAATCCATCTTCCGAATGCTCAAGGTGATTCGCAATCGTGAATGCGGTCTTGCGCTGCTCACGTCCTACCACCTCAAGACGGTTTTGTTGAGGGAGCTCGACAGTCGGCCGAACGACGAGGACTGGAAGGAAGAACACATCGGCAGGAGGCTGATGGATGTCATCAGCCGTCTCGTCAGCGAACTGGGTAACGAGATCAGACGACCAGTTGCAGCGACGGCTTTGCGTTGGCTGGCGAAGCAAGAGTCGACAAAGCGAGTGTTTCGCAAGGGAAAGATGCCACATCTGTTCATTCCAGAGATTAATCTGCTCGATAGCATCGATAAAAAAGCCTGTTCCTGCATCTACTATCGACTCAAGCGCCTGAAGAACAGCAAGAAGCAGATGGAGGCCATACTCGGCGGAGTCTCCAAGCCAAGACGAAAGAAGAACAAGAAGTTGGCCATCGAAGCCAATACTAAGACGAAAGCAGTTAGGGTCCACCGTCCTCGTGGATACGACCCAGCATTTCTAAATATGCTTGATCAGGTAATTTTAGTGCTGAGCGCCGCGGCCGAAGGACAAGTAAATAGCACCGATGAACGGGTGGTTGCTGCTGATGAACCGCCAAAGGACGAAGTTCAAATCGACTTCTCAGATCTGCTCTTCGACAACCACGATGACGTTGATGATTACTGCATCGGTGCAGACGACTGTGATGTCGATGATTACAATGACTATTCAGATATGTTTGAAGACCAAGGCGACGATTTAGCCTTCGATTTTGACTAATTATTCTAGCGCCCAACAGTAACGTAGAAGGCAGGCGTCATATCTATAAGTCTATCTACAATGGAGCTTGCCTTAAAAATGCCAATTTGAGAGTGGAGGGGAATCTCAGTACAAAAAGAGCTACGGCGACAGCCCTCGGTTTTTCCCAGCCAGCGTGCCCAAGTGGGTCTCATAAGAGGTACTTCGTGGGTTCCATGTAGGCAGCCTAGATGGGGCACGCGACATTTTGGCTGCGGGCCCCAAGTGTGTCCTAAGCAGACAGCCCGCTGGTTACCTACATGGCCCCAATATGGGTCCCTTCTTTTTGCCTAATGGGATTAAGGTAGTACACATGTAGGCCCTATATGACAAAAAACATGAAATCTAGTTTTTGAAAGCTTGAAGTTTCCAAATAAGTCCACTACATAAAATAATAAATAAGGTGCATTTGGATGTAAACTGGAGAATCAGTAAAGGTTGCACAGGGCCTTGGAAGTTTCATCCAGTATGATGTTTTACAGTGTTTGCCATTCTTAGGTCATCTATGTTTATTTCTTCTTGGTGAATGGAAAGTCTAAGTACATGTATGTATGATTCACTTGCTAATAAATGTTAAAGTTCTATTGACTTAACTTTGCGTCCCTGAGCACTGAAGACGGGCAAGGGCACGATGTCATAATTTAAGACTACCAAATCTGTGATTTCACTTGCAATTATTTGCTGACTTATACATTATTAGGCCTATAGTAATCAGCTACTGAATGTTTAAGTCATATTAAAATACATACTGTTTTATGTTTAAAATGTAAATGTAAATGCATAGGTTTTATATAGCGACCGTATGGCCTCGACCCTGCTGATTATGGCAATGAATTTATCAGCCTCCAAACCGATTCTAGTTTTTTTGCCATAAAGCTTTATAATGTTGTATACCACGAAATCCCTGAAAGGCTTGTGCAACCCCTTAAATATAGTGCAATTTTGCTGAAATTTCAGCATAGTAGTTTGTAATTGATGGGCTGTAATTTACGTATGTACGTATGAAGACACTTATCATACGTGTTTTAAGTACCTTACAAATCAGCTTCATGCATAACTATCTCAATGCCATAAACAACTGGTTTAACAGTTTGAAAATGTCTGCTGAACAGATTTAAATGCAACCAATGGTGAGTTTGATAATGGAATTTTGAACAACATTTTTTGGACCATTCTAATGTGTGATTAACATGGGTTTCACATGGCCCCATTTATTGCCCACTTGTGTAGGCTGTGACAGTTCTTTGTGATCCAATTCCATACTCACTCTTCCACCTTGCTTACCCATTGTAGGTTGACGTCTGGTCTCCTACCTCTCAGACCTCGGATTGAAGATCATAATACTAAAATTTCCCTTTAAAGTGACTGATGACTTGCATGCTTTTAGCTAAAACTCAAAAAAAGCCAGTCTTATTCCCCAAAGACACCAACTAAAGGGAAGCCTAACAAAGTCGGGCCAGGCTTGATTCCCAACTGAACATACTAGGGCAGGCTGGGTGACAAGCAGATGATCTTTTTGGTGGCTGCTATAGCTGAATGGATATAACTGCAGAAAAAGTAGCTTCAACCCTGGAATAATTTCAGAATTTGAGGCAGAAAAGAGAAATATAATGTGATTGAGTTGGAAGTGGGCAGACAAATAATTCTAAGCAGATATTGGGAATGTACATCTGTGTGACCCCAGTTATGTTGGCGTTATTTCCTGATAGACGATGAGTCAAATGACTCGGACCTAAATCTAAAACAATCTGCTCGCTCCCCTCCACTTCAATACTGAACATTTCTCTCTGAGAGTATTTCACTTCTTCCATGGATAACCACTAACCAGATCAGTAACGTACCAAAGATAATCTTTTACCAGAAGAGGATTGGTCCACTCCTCTTCCTCCTCCTCCTCCTCCTTCCTATCGGCATCAGTTGTTCTCTCTTCTTTCTCTTCTTCTATTAGGCACTGTGCAGCTGTATGGTAATAAAATTTTATCCTGATGCTGGTATTCTATTACATATCTAAAGACAACCTGGGCCAATATCTACATACAAACAAGCATACACACTTACATACATACGTACATAGATTCTTGTCCACTGACCATTGGCAACAGTACACAATGTATATTATTTTGTTATTCACTACAATATTATCTTCTTCCTTACAAGTACCAAAAGAATAAACTAATCTGTATTACTACGCTGTGTGTATTTAACCACAGAAAGCCACAGTAAACAGCCAAAAGAGTAGGATTTCCAAATATAAAATCTGTAATTCTCACTTCTTAAACCCCCAGATCAGAAAACTGTCCCCTGCAAGATTTCTGATAAGCTTGAGCATATTAGTTTGTTTTGCAACACTTCTCCTGTGTTTTAAAGATGTTTTACCATGATTATTACTCCCAAACGAGAACCAAAACGAGTTATATGGACATTTTTCAACATAAGCAACACACATTTTCAACATAAGCAACACAGCTTCTGTAAAATTCTACAATTACCATTTAACGTGACATTATGAACAGACATACTGAAAAGGCAAAATGAAATAAAATATTGGAATTAGTTTCATATGATATGATCAAAAAATGAACTACTACAGTTAGAAGAAATCATCATATTTACACCAAAAGCACAAAGAATATGTTTGAAAAAACAATATAAAACTGAACAGACGGAATTGTCCTATCAAAACGGTAGCCAGAGCAAGGTAAGGTACATGCAATTTTATTAAATGCCTCCATCAAAAACAATTCCTGGAACTGCAGTCTTGAGTGAAGGACCTTCAGATGAGTAAGAACATGATAGCAACATAACAACCAATCCTGAAGGTTTAAATGGATCACCAATTTCACATGATTCACTGAGGTGAATGGATCATGAGGAATTTTCTTGGAAAACACATTTTAAACATTGTTTCATAAACAACAACTAAAAATAGAATAAGATCAGTTTCAACAAAATATGCTACCACCACATTACGGTTCACCAAAAACACTCCTCCTATGCTACAAGTAAGTGTAAAGTTATAGTAATCATTCATTTATTGACTTAATGATATTCAATTGTCCAGAGATGCATGCTCCTGGGACTGAAGGATATCTTGGCCAAGCACAAGCATGACCACAGTACAACCTTTCCTTATGGGTTACCACGTACATGGCTAGACAGCATACTGTCAAATTTATAGTATGCATTGTGATTCAAACCACAGATGCAAAGATGAAAGGTAAATGCATCAGCAATCAGCCACTAGGCCAAACTTATCCCCTTTTTTCTATAAGCGATGTCTACATCTTGTAATGTACAGCACCCGCTTTACAATGGTGGCATACATAAGTTTACACTGGTGCAAGACTGCTACTGTGGCAACCAAGCAGACCCAACATCACCTGCTACAACTCAAGTGTTAAACTAAAGCAATTGCTACTACAACTAATTGCATCTTAAATACAAGTATGAGTATTCTGTTTTAAATTTACATTTAAAATTTTTGTTTTACATTCACAATCAACTCAAGATAAGTTAATGCAAGATCACCGTAATGAACAAATTTCTATGTTGCTACTTAAGAAACCATGCAGAAAAATGTCACAAAAAATCCTAATAATATTATTAAAAATTTAATCCAACTTAATTTAACTGAGGCATAAATTTTAATGATGTTCATTTCTAGCTGTTGCAAAGTTCACTACAACACAATTATTAATTATCATAATTTCCTAAAAATTTTAAGACTTCCATCTTCAAATTCATGCACAATTTTGTGCATGGTGATTTGAAAGAAAGAAAAAACAACTCAGTTCCATGTAAAAAAATTCAGAATTCACAACAGTGTCACCTAATCCACATTGCAACATATACTTAGATCCTGCACATGTTTCTGAAAGCAAAAATTACCAGATTTTAAAACACGTCAATTAACACGTTCATTTAACATGCTAATTCCAAAAGTTTATTTAACATGTTTTCTAATCGTCACAGACATCCAACACAGAACAGACATTAAGACAAAGCATGCATATGGTAATTGATATAGACAGAAAGAGCAAGAGTTGTGATAATTGATCAAGAGATGATGATTTAGGCAACGAAATCTTTCAGAGCTTTGATTGGTTCAATGTTCTTTCGCTGCTCTGCTTTGCGGACACGTGATCGAGCCTCCTCTGGCCGCTCGCGATTAACGAGCGGCTTCTTTTCAGGTGCTCTCATCTTCCACGTCACTACACTCGGCTGCACAGAAGAAACCCAAAGTAAGGTCAAGTAATGTAAGACTAACTAGTTGCTAATCTGCCACACAGTTCAATCAGCTGTAGTTTAAGCTAAGTCAGTCATTTGATCACCCACTTTAAAATATCGACAGTGAACAAGCTGAACAAGCTGAATATAATCATTCAGCCATCAGCAGGTTATTGTAATTTTTGTAATTGTAATGGTAAATTTATAGCACCACTTCAAGAGAAATTCATCGGTGGTACTCCCTACCTGATGACCATAAAATCATAACTGAAAAGAATCACTTTCAAGTGCTTATGGAAAATAGGCAATGAGAGGCCTCGGAGTTCATGTTACAGGTTGATACGTTTTATTCGTGAGTTTGTGTAGCTAGGTTATTGATCAATAGTTAACTGACAAATAGTTAATTATTGTAAATCTCGTATACTGGTTGTATACCTGAGTTACAATTTAACTGCAGCACCTCTGATGAGTTTGTCTTGAAGTGGTACTATATGAATTTGTGATTACAGTTACAAGTCAGAAGCCTGTGACATTGAGTATAGGATACAGATTCACATTTGTTACCTTACATCAATACAAAAACTGACTCAGAATAAAATTGTGACTTACAATGGCTCCTGCTTTTGGATATTTAGTCGAGGCAACGTAGGAAGCCTTGACGGCAAGTACGACTGCATTCATAAGATTCTTTGCTGCTTGTATCAGTGATGTTGCACTGTCCAGCTGTCAAATCAAATACATTGCAACAACAATATAACAACAAAATCATCTAATTTCTCATGTGTAGATCTCCTATGCCATCTGCAACTGCTAGGTTAAACCATTTATTCATTCTTCAATCATTTATTCAACCAAAAGCATTATCATTTTGGAATCAATTCATTCACTTGATCAATCATTCATTTAACCCTTAACAGGATACCTGGGGTCCATCTGGACCCCAGTGCTAGAATAATGTTATTACAGCTTGTTCGCCAGATGGCATGCAGATGCTGTTTAATGTATTCCTCAAGGAGTGTTTTGGCAACATTTCGGTACAAAAAGTTTTGAAAAGAAATATATCTGGTACCCAGACAAAGAAGAAATATGCTGGGGTCTCTGTAGACCCCAAACATTGCAATTATTGAAACAGTCTGGAAGTTGTTACTTATTTTATTTAAACCCTCAGTGTAACACCTTTATTATCAGGAAAGGTTTTCACATAAGTTATTCCACATCTAATGCTTTCTTTTACGTACTTATTTGCAAGTTTTCGTGAAAAAAATGGAGCGACATCAGAGATTTTCGGCAGCGGAAGCCCTACGAAGAATTATGGAAGACAGCGACGATGAGACAACTTCTATTCAGGATGAAGAAGATAGTGAAGTGGATCACTTGTCCAAGGAATCTTCTTCAGACAGTGACTCCTCTGAAAATAATTCTGATGAAGGCCATCTTGAAGTGAGTAATAATGAACAATATTGTCCTCAACCACCTAGAGTTATTAGACGAGGAAGAGGTCGTGCACGAGGCAACCGATACGCATCGTCGAATTCAGTAAGAGGAAGAGCAACAGCCACTGCCGTGGCTAACCAGGATGGACCTAATTGGTGTCCAGATCCTACACATGAAGGCACCTTATTCACCTCCAAGAACGGAAGTCAGTGGGATGCTGATCCTCCTGCTTCCCGTCGTCGGGGCCCACATGACATCATTCGCAACCGCCCTGGAGTGAGACGTGAAGCAGTTTCAACAACAGAATTGGATGCTTTTCAAAAGATTTTCTCACCAGAAATATTCGACATAATTGTACGCGAAACAAACCGGGAGGCAAAGAGGATTTGTGAGATATGGAATCAAAAACATCAGGATGATAATCAGAGGAAATGGACAGAGACGACTCTGCAAGAAATGAAAGCATTTCTTGGTCTTCTGATATTATCGGGAGTGTACCGGGGAAGACTGGAACCATTGGAAGACTTGTGGTCAGAGGAACATGGACGACCGATCTTTGCCGCTGTGATGTCTTCCAACCGATTCAAAGCGATTCTTCGATATTTTCGGTTCGATGACAAGAGAACGAGGGAGCAGCGTCGTTCTGTAGACAAGCTAGCCCCGATTCGGGATATCTGGGAAATGTTCCTTGCCCAACTGCCGAAGTGCATAACACCAGGAATGGACATAACTGTCGATGAACAACTTGTGCCATTTAGAGGCAAATGTCCATTCCGCCAGTACATTCCTAGTAAGCCTGCCAAGTATGGAGTAAAAATCTGGTGGGCATGTGATTCAACAACTTCTTTTCCTCTGTCTGGGGAAGTGTACTTGGGACGTCAGCCAGGCAGTGCACGTGAAGAGAACCAAGGTGCACGAGTTGTTATGTCTCTGACCAACAGATGGTTGAAATCAGGACGCAACATTGTTATGGACAACTTTTTTACAAGCGTTCCTCTGGCAAAAAATTTGCTTTCACAAAACACTACAATTGTGGGGACAATTAGAAGAAACAAACCGGATATTCCATCACAGTTGACAGATTCAAAAGGGAGAGTGGAAAATTCGACTATATTTGCATTTTCTGAACACTTGACACTTGTCTCGTATGTGCCAAAGAAAAAGAAGGTGGTGACATTATTGTCCACCATGCATCATGACTGTGCTGTTGAAGGACCAACCAAAAAGCCTCATGTAATTCTTCATTACAATGACTTCAAAGGAGGCGTAGACAATATGGACAAGCTTGCCACAACCTATACTTGCAGGCGAAAATGTAACCGATGGCCACTTGCGGTTTTTTTCAACATGATCGATGTTGGTGGAATTGCAGCCTTTCTTATCTGGCTGTACAGCCATCCAGATAACCTTGCGAAACAACAACGACTTCGGAGAAATTTTCTGATCCAACTTGGCAGACAACTGGTGGAAGATTGTATTCAACTGCGTCTTTGTAATCCACAAGCTCTGCAGAAAGGAGCACGACTGTCCCTCAAGAGACTTGCATATACCATTTCAGATTCAACATTGTCGAATAAACCACCAGCTAAAAGGCGTTGTGTCTTATGTCCAAGGGTCAAGGACAGAAAAACAAAGCAACTTTGCGCAGTCTGCAACAGAAATGTGTGCAAAGATCACGGCACACCTAGAGTAATGTGCTCAGAATGTCTATAACTTTCAAGACAATCATTGGATTTTTAGAACTTTATATAAATTTTCTAGGAATTTTCCTTTAAATCCAACAAATTTTCTTTTAAAATCACTTGCCCTGATAAACTAAATGAAGCCTAATACACTGCGAACGGCATGTGCTACCCATAATAGTTTCTTCATTTGCAAATTGGTATTTTTAAGAAATAAATAGTGTGGGGTCCGAAGAGACCCCAGGTGGTCAGAAACGTGATTTTTAGAACGTGTCCTGTTGAGGGTTAACCAGTGCATCATGCATATATCTGCTGCTCAATCCTCGTGTTGTTTAATTACTGCAACAGTCATTCGACTACTCAGCCCATCCTCCAAACTATTACTTTCACTGCACCTATTTAAGACAAAAATACAAAGGGTGAAATTCAGCAGCTGGACTCACCCCAGACACGATGAGCTCCCCACTGATGTTCTGCACATCAGCTTTGACTTTACTTGTAATGTTCAGTTGGTGGCAGTAGAGGTTAATGCGCTGAAGATAAGCCATCAGGTCCTTCTTCGATGCAGAATCAGGACACTTGACAAAGCAAGAAACAAACAAAAATATAACTAGTAATGCAAAGTAAAAATAATTATTTGTTTAGTACGAAGGCCATCAGCATCAGTCCTCAGAGTAATGGTTCAAGGCTTAAAGAATATATGTATTGGCTGAAGCACAACAGCTAAGCAACCTCTGCTCAAAGGTTAGTTGGCTTGAGAATAAATTGAAAGTTTCACAATGCACCATGCTTAGAATTCCACATACAGAGACAAAAGGCATATACAATAACAATCTGCAGCTGTGCCATAAAGTGATGCCACGCTAGCTTTTGGCCCCTGGGTTTGAGGTTTGATTCTCAGATACAAATTTGGCATTGAATAACTGTCAATCCATAAAAAACACAAAAGCATAAAAAGACACTGTGTAACTGTCAACCACTAAGAAAAGATTGTTTGTAGATAGTGTACAACTGTCAATCCAAAGGAAAGAATTGTTGTTTGTCATAACTGCACTTCAGCCGAAAGATCCTTCAAGCCCAGACCCCAGCTTTTTGAAATAAATAACTCTATAAACTATGTAATAAAAATAACTTTTTACTTTAGCTTATTACATTTATAACAAATCTAAACCAAACATTCAATCTAAGAGGGACTTTAAAGTCTGAAAAAGTTATGCTGGGTCAGCAGAATATGCAAAATTATTAAAAAAAATTGCTGTGATTTTAACCATTCAATTTCTTCAAATTACAACCCATAATTTTGACAGTTGAAATAAATCAAGCCAAAAATATTGCTAACCTGGTCAGCAATCTGTTTACAGAGTTTATCAAGATTTGCTCCAGCCTCCGAGATTTTCTTGGCTGCGTTTATGACATCCATGGTGCTCTTAAGCGGACCACGCCCTCTGAAGCAAAAAGTAAACATTGCCTATACTTAGTCACAATTTTGCATTATTAATATTAATATTATTATTATTATATTTACTACTACTACTACTATTTTTATATTTATTATTATTATTATTATTACTATGTTTTTACCAGAGGTAGAAGTGGTCCTTCAGGATTTAAAAAAATGTCCAGAGAATATAAAAATTCAAAATATTATTATTTCTGTTTCCTAGCACAAAATCCTCAACTGCTCACCGAGTGAAGTCTGTCATCTCCATCATGATCATACACATCTGTTTAGCAAGGATAATGATGTCATTTCCACTTTCATCCCACTTGGCAAGCTCGCGATCGAGTTTTGCCTTTTCTGCCCGGAAGACATGAACCTGCTGCTGGATCTTGATCCGCTCATCCTCTGGCAGTGCTCGCATCCGGCCACGATCTGTGTCCTCCTCGTAGACAAGGTTGTCCTGGTCCGTAAAGTGGCTTGCTAAAGCACACAACACACGATCATCACTATTCACTGCAGTCCTCATTCAAAGCACCCATCAATTTAAGTCTTTTGCGATCTGGTAACAGTGCAACAGAAGTCTCCAGATTAGATTAGAGTAAGAGGTGATTGTGTGTGTTTTTAATCAGTTGCCTGTAAAAGGAACAAAGTATCACTCAATGGTTGCTTCAAAGTGAAACTGTACTCCGCATAATGTCCATATACGAGTATACAAAATCCGGATAGGGCATTGAGAAGAATATTCAAAAGGCAGCTCAGGAGCTGATTCCAAGCTTCCACTTACATTTGCTACGAGTCTCATATTCTGTCCATTCATTCTCTGCTTCAAGGTCTGAGTCATTTTCATCTGGATTCTTAAATAAGAAATGACCACATTAAGATTAGTTTCTATCACCAAATACAGTAAAGAAATCACAATACCACAACAAGATCAATGCCACGATCATAATAATCATCACACCAATATATAAAGTAACTAGAACTGGCTACCTTATGATTAAAGTTAGCAAACTTGATTTAGTTAGTTCACATCGTGATTGCTTACTCGTGCCATAAGAACTGCCCTGCGGACGTCTCGAACACCGTCATAAACCAAAGTGGAGGCATGGATGAACCCATTTTCATCAAGAGGGAAGCGTGCATTTGGACTGAGAGCATCAACCGTGTTGTTAACTTTCTGTGCAAAGTTGATGACAACTAAAAAATCACAAGACACAACAAGGTAAGACCATAGAAGAGGTGGCCACAAGAATCAAACATAAGCACGTAGTTTTTCTGTAACAGGCATTAATGAATTTGGATTTCATTAACACAAACTAACTTTATTGCCTCAAATAGCTCAAGAAACATTCTCAACTGATCTTAAGATGCATATTTTTAGATCTATGTATGTATGTGTATGTATGTATGCATGTATGTATAAAGACATTTAATTGAGCACCTCACAAAAGTGCTGCAGGTACGACTATCTAACTGATTTAAACAAGTGCGTGTGAAGGCAATCTGAAAATGTTTGCTGAATGAGTCGAAAGCAACAGTACATAAATGGTAGGTAGCTGTGCTTCAGTGTCACTGTCAGGTTCTTAAACAGCACTAAATAAGTGTTCAAATGTATAAATACACAAACAATACACCCTGAAAAGGCAAACCATTGCAGCACTCACATGGCATTGTTGAAAGAACAATAAACATTTGCATAGCATCAGAGCAGAACTGATGCTAAAGAAGAGGATTTATTACATAAACTGAAACTTAACTTAGATTCAATAAAGTGCTATACAATAGCGCACTGCTTAGTCAGCAAGTTTTAAGTGTGCATTTGTATAGAAAATTCCATGAATCATCAGGTTATTGAATGTGTATGTGCAGATCATGTGCTTATGGTTAGTGGATGTGCCTGGCTACCAAGCATCAAACACATGCTGGGGTGGTGATTGGCTAGTAGCGCCCTGCTTGTGGTCCACATCAGTCTGTACAGGTCTGCTGTCATAGCAGGAAACAACCTACATAAAGCAATTACGGGTGCATTGTTACAAAAGCGTGAAGGTTTGTAGCACTGGTTTGTCATGTGCTAAGTTGAAAGTTTGAGTTAGAAATACTGTTGATAGTTTTGCGCATTTAGAAACTGTGACAATTCAAGTACTGTTGTGATTGAACTGTTCATTTCATCAATTAGTGTACAATTGAAAATCAAAGACTGCGGGTCTTTTCTTGAGCTAACACTATGCTACAAAATGGGTGAGTTGGTGGTTTGAAGCCTGATCGCTGACAACTTTGGAAGGTCATCGACAGATTCAAACATAACGAATTCACAGACATCAGCAAACCTTGGTCTCTGAGCACAACCACAGCTTCCATGACTCTTTCTGTGTATGGACCAGGTTCGTAGTTGTACATCTCAGTTGTCACCACATTGCAGACGCGAGCACATCGTCCACGGATGGCACCAGCTGTTCTATCAAGCGTTTCTCCATCTCGTTCTTGTAATGCCAAGACACACTTGTTGACATCCTCCAAGATGTGACCCTCTGGAATGACAGCACACTATGTCAATATGGCCTTAGTATTCTAGGAACAGTAATAAACTAATTAATTAGTTAAACAGAGACTTTAGCAAATGAGTGCATGAGTTAAACAGCCAGACACAGATAACCAAAAGTGACAAACAGCGCAGAGCATCAAACATCAATCAAATCACAGCCAATGCAAATATATGCATCCTTAACAAACCATTTATCATTCCAGTATTGTTCATTTCTTGTATGGCTGTAAGGTTCCAACCAGCTGGGTATGCTTATAACAAACTGCGTTTAACACCACATTTCACCTTCAGTAGTGTCAGCTCAGAGCAGCATTCAACCATAAAATGCACTCAGCTACACGATAAAAGCCATCAAAACAGCCAACTATCCTCATTGAAGTTCTGCCAATAACATAAACAAAACAATAAACACATAATAAACAGCTCTTACCTGTGACAGCCAGGAAGTCATCAATTGTTGTTATGTCATCGACTGCTTCTGTCAGCAGCCGGACCTGTTTCTCCCAGGCGTCTTTGAAGACGTCCATGTTTTCCAGGGCAACCTTCGACCTTGGCCTCAGGGTCAGCACTCGAGCTGCGTTGATCACTTGTGGACAGAGCGACTCCACTTGGTAGGCAGCCATCCTCACCATCTTTATTCCCTCCTCATTGCTTGACATTGAACATGCAAGATTTGCCACCTGAAAAAACACAAAATGTCTGAAACATGTGCCGGTCACAGCAGCTTTCAAAATTGTCACTTTACATGCCAAAAATTGAACAGTACACCTAAGCTACCTACCTTCTTTTTTACACCACAGTTCCAGTTTGGCTTCAGAAAGAGCCACACAACAAAGACACTATTACTGTGGTTGATTTCTGACATAAGTGATGCCATTGATTCTGGACACATCACGCTGCTCACTCTTTTGGAAATGAGTGCAGAGCTATACAGGTGGACCAAATCATCCTACTTGCATGCCTTAACATCTGTTATGCAACTGGTGGTTCACCTTAGGACTGGCTCTGCTCCTACCTGGACAGGCAGACTGTCATCCATTAGGCATCCCACAAGGCTCAGTCCTTGGGTCCCTTCTTCATGTACAGTACACGGCTGATCTGACCCTGGTCATTACTGCTAATGGAATGTGGTCTCACCCGTATGCTGACAGTGTTCAGTTGTACTAAACATTCTTTCTAGGTACATGCCATGAATGTTAATTTTATAGGATGCCAGTGGATGTGAACCCCAGACACAGAAGTGAAAGGCCAAGCTGCTATATTACAAGCTGCCATTGTCCCACCCTGAAATAACAGATCTGCTGTGACTAACAATACCGACCTCAACAAGCTTGTTGACATGTTCCTGAAACACCTGTGCATATTCCTCCACCTCTCTCTCATTCCCAGCCTTGGCTGCCTCAATAAGAACCAGAAGAGGCATGTTGGTCTCCAAAAACGAATCACTAACATGGTCCATTACAGCCCTCCGAAGCTACAACACAAACACACACGTTTAGGTATAATCAATACATCATATATACAATACAGTATATATATATATACACTGTTACATACGACTGTTAGGATAGGATTGAGCAGGTTGAGTTGTTCTACACCGTCTGTACAATTGGTGAGAAAGTTGACGTTATAAAAAGGTGTTATACTTAACTTTAGTTCAGCATGGATTTTGGTTGTAGGTTGTGTTTGACTTTCTGTTACCAGTCTCTTGATTAGCCTTGAATATTACATCAAACTAGCATGCAGACGCTCTGCAAGGGAGATGCAAGTTCAAACTAAACGCTAATAATGAAGCAACTGATGATGATCATGAAGACGATAGTGCCTATAACAACAATTATAACAGCAATGATCTGACAGAGGCAGCACAGACCTGTTTCCTAAGATCCTTTGTTTTCTTCCCGACGTGGTCCTGAGCCCGGTCTAAGCTCTCACTGCCACCTGGACGACCAGCCTACAACATTCCACCAGTTACAGAAATCCAATCATAACATGTGATAATACGCTAAGCTTGAAATTCATACCATCAGAGAATAATAGGACCCCCTCATAATACAACTTGCAAACCACATCACATAATATCTTACAAGCCTGCAAAGTAACAATAATTAAGTCTCATTTTAAAGATAACTCCAACTATAAATCGATGTTCCTGGCCAATTTATATCAGGATATACATCATAATGATGCACGAATAATACTGATAAGGTTTGGTATACCGGCATTTGTATGCATATTATAATTTCAATAGTAACAGAACACTAGTATAGTGGCTCTTAAGAGGTAAGCAGGTAGGTACTGTAGTTCCCGTTTAACAATGCTATGTCATAACAAAAATGATTAGCATCGCCCTTGTGCTTTACCCAGGCTTGGGTCTGGCATCACATGAATACAGCAGTGGCAGAGTTTGTGCCTCTCAAGAACCCCTTCACATGCAGTGTATATGTATATTTGTATGCAGCTCTCAAAATGTGATCCAATAGAACAGAACACCACAAAAAAAGTATCTTCATGTGTGGATGGAACAAAGGCTGCTACGAATGCAGGAAACTGCCCACAATTCTATGATTGATGATCAGACTTTAATAATATATTTAATGTTAAAAATTAAACAGAAACAGCAACAAATCACCTGACATGATCAGTAGTATAACTCAATATTCTGGGCCACCAGCACATTACAGTATTCACATAGGTCTTTTCATATTTAATCAAGCTATAGGTGAGTCTCTTCTTTAGCGGATTTGGGTCTGCAATCATAGGCCCTGTGGACCATCATTAGGGCAGTGGATATGACATAAAACTCATCATAACATCTAGTAAATTAAAATACCATAAATGATAAGCACTGTAATGAAAAATAAAATGTGTTAGTATTTTATTATAACATAAACTGGGATTATGATCAGCATTATTAGTAAAAATGCATGCATTTGTAAGCATTGAGCATTAATCAAACAAGTGAAGAAACTGAAGAGGACACTTTAAATACACTGGAACCTCCTTATGCTGCAGTCTTAAGTAGCCACATCAATGAACTCTGTTATTGTGACATCCCGTTTGAAAGCAGAATCAATGTTATACCAAATCTGCATTATAACATTGCAGGATGACATGAAATCCAGTGTAAACAGAGAAAAACTTGGAAAACTGTGCCTACAGTCATAAGATAATACCTTATACAGTGCATCTTAACCTATCATTTATCAAGTCATGTTTAATATACTGCATACTAAAAGCTCATTTAACATCTTTCAACTTCCCAACTTATGTTGGTATCGTTTACCGACCACAAAAAAGAAAGACAGCCAACTGGGAAGAGGGCACCAAACAGCATAGCATTCCATGGACATTGACCCAACAAACCAGGTTTGATAGGCCTAACTTCACTGTACCATCCAGCATCATATCAACATCAAGCAGCCACTTTGAAGTTGCTGATATGATGCAAGAGGATAACATTTACAATTACTCAAGTGTATGCCTTTGACTGATGTGCCTGGGTTTGAATCATGGTGTGTCACATAAACCTGATAATAATAAAGCAACACAACTCAAAAGGAAATGCTGTCTTTTGCTGAACAGTAATTTGTGCTTAACCTGAAAAAGATCTTAAGCCATGGACCACATCACTGAGTACTGCAGAATACAACAGAAGTATGAATAGCTGATCTTACAACTTCCCACCTACTCACTAACCTACCTACTGAATTAGCTCTTCAAGTAGGTGCTACAACTCACATTTTTAAGTGCTTGAGCATTTGCACTTACTCACAAGCAGACCTTCTACCAGTCACTTTTATGCACTCAGTTGCAAATCAGTCCTTAAGAATTATGCCACACGGTGCCTCATAGCCAGAGGGTCACAGGTTCAAATCTGCCTCGAGCCACTGTGTAGCGGCCTTGGACAAGTTGCTCACCCACAACTGTCAGATTTGCATAACAATACAAAAAAAAATTTTTTATTAACTACATTTTCATAGATGTGCATAACAATGGGAATTTCATTGATTAATAGCAGGTTTGCGTACATTTGCATAATTTGCAGTAAAAGCTATAAACAGCCTGTAACCACAGACAGCAAAAAAAAATAGAAACTGGGAGCATTTACGCCTCTAAAAAGAATTACTGTTTATTGCAATATCACTGAATGCCAATCTTTTGGTTTCTGCAAAACCACACTTAAATTTAGCTAATAAATTCTTTACAAATATATATAACAATTAAGTATTGTTTCCTTGCTCCTCTTGGAAAATTATATTCATTATATTAGCTCTGTATGGAATTAGTTTTCAAATATAAAAAATCACCACAACTTTAATTTAGAGTCACAATACTCTAAACCACGTTTTTTATTTCTGCAAAAAACTATGTGGCCTTTAAAAAGTCTACTCATGACAGTAAAACCCTTGAAATCATATAAACTCATTTACAACCCTGTATAAAAGTAAAATCCAATGCTAAAAAATTACTGCCATTATGAAAGGGTGGGCTCCTAGCGTCATATGGTTACTGGGCTGACTGGCAGAGGGATCATTCAAAAAGGGTAAACGTCAGGCAGAGATTGTGAGCATTACCTTGGCCGATTTTCCACACTACATCAGAAACAAATCCGCATGTAAGACATTAACTGTTCTTGTCTTGATGCAGGCACAGTTTCTTAGGATGCAACTGGACAGTACATGTGTTTTCACCCAACAATTCATGTCATATTGCAGCATGTATAAAACAACTCCGAAAGAACAAAAAGGGTTCTAGGTGGCAGATCATTAGTGTATCTCTGTGGCAAGCCATATAGCACACAAGGAAAGATAGTCAGGCTGCTGAGTTGCTGTTATTGCTTTAGATCAAGCATCTGTTAACCACAGGACCAGGTCACTTGGGACTACTGCTGAGACTGGCAAGTAACAAATGTCCTCAAACACAAATGCCCTGAGAACTAAGGACTGGTAACAAAATGAGCAAATGCTGTACCTTGCCTAACAAGTCTTTATACATGAAAATACAAAATCTCAAGTAAAGCAAATCCTTTGTCAATGCAAAACAAGTGAACACTAGTGTGGGAAATCTCTAAGTACATACGACACAAATGAATTCTATGCAAAACTTGTCTTAACTGATGTTGAACTTATATCTGTCACTTGGTCATGTTTGAGAAGTTCTTTGGAAACAGTACTATGCAAATGTTTTATTAATTTACTTTACAAGTAAGCAGAACTTTAGAAAGACTCTCAAAAGGAGTCAGCAAGGTTACATTACAGGCATTACGCCGGAAAAAGATTGTAAGACTCACATTGTTCATGTACTCAGAAAGCAGGTCTTGCAATGCCTGTCGAACTGCATTGCACTCCTGGACGATGCGCTCACGACGTTCATCACGAGTGCAGGATGAGTCAGCCATAAGAGCTGCTCCGCTTATGATGCTCTCGAGAAGCTCCTCAAGCGTAGGACGGGTACGAACTTCACTGTACGATAGCGGATCCATTATGATCTTTTGCTGTCAGCAAGTACATTCATTAGTCAGTTACACAAATGTTTCAAATTACAACATGTGGTCTTTACCTGTCCTCATCTGTAGTTGTAATTTAAAGGCAACGCTCACTTCAGATGTCTCCACCCAGCCTCAGGTCATTCACTCACCTACCCATCCACCATACCAATCTCACTCACTCACCCACTTGCATCCACTGTCCTGACTGGCTGACAGGCAGTCCATACAGACAATGACTCACTCATAAACTGCTATTCATTGAGAGCATTTATAATCATTTACAATGTCCATACAAGAAATCAATTCAGAAGTGCTCCAAAACAACCCAGGCAAACAAGGAAAGGTATCCAGTTTGGATATCAAAGATCTACACCTTTAAAATAGATGTCTTACATCAAAATCATCAAGTGCTGCAGCCAGTTCACCAGCCGTTTCATATGGATGTGCCTGAGAGGCACCAGTCGCTTGTGCTGCACCCGAGATGGCCTGAACAGCATTGGCCACCTCTCGCAACACATAATCTCGATTGGCACGAGCTGCTGCCAGCTCTGGATGGCGAACAAATATCTGAAAAGCAGCCAAAAAAATGACATTTAAAAAGTCCTAATGCACTTTCCTCAAATAGTCAATAAGTGGTCCTCGGTTGGGGAGACACCGCTTGGCAGAAAGACCAATCCGAGCTCAGAATGTCTGACTGATTTATACCAAACATCACACAAGACCAAATACTTCATCAGTTATCATTATCAGTCATAGCTATCATAATTATTCTCATCATGAACATATTAAATTCACCTCGTAAATCTTCAGAAGTGTGCCATTTAAACTAACAAATAAAAACTATCCAGGTAAATTCAAGGTTGAAAATGGAATATTACCATGCTTGCTAACTTTTCACAGTAAGCGATTCCCTGCACTACAATCAACTTGTTACACTGAACATCTATTACTCATGTATCAACATGATGTGCTATCCTGTAAATTAATATAGCTGCCTGAAACATTTTGAGCAGTGTACAGTCCTGCATTAAGCATATCTATCAACTCTTAGAGTCATCATTTTGCCACTGCAACAGTAACATATAGAACTGCAGTTGTTCATGTTTGTCTCTTATCAGTGATTCAACAAATGGCTCAAATTAAATTCCATACCACTGCACAGTAATATTGTTGCCACTGATTTTATAACTTCTGTAGTGCCATTTTAATAGGCAGTGATTCCTGTTATACTCAACTGGATTTCATGGCAAAACGCAATGAGTTCCAGATTCAGTTTGAAATAGCAGAGAAAATGATCATGCTGACTGTGTCAGCTGACAGTGAAATTCTCGTTAAAAGTCCAAGGAGTGATTGCAGCAAAAATATGTAATATAAATTAGATGTTGGACCCTACCTTAGACGTTGTCAAAAGCATGACGCTGTTCTTTTTCAGTGTTGCTCGAGCCGCAGCAAGATCATCTCTTCGTCTCTCATCAATAAGATCCTTCAGAATTTATAGCAACTACATGTAATCCTTAAGAATTCATAAAAACAAACTTCTCTCTAAACGGGAATCTTTAAACTGTTTAAACGGCCCAAACTAGGTAAAATTTATATTGATGTGTACAAATATCTTATTAAATCCTCTTAACGCATAAACACTTTTTAAATTCTTTTTTACAATAAACACTGCTCAAACTTTAAACAAACAAATCATTTTTAATGTCTAAAAATGTCCAATCTTTAAGAAAACTCTTTCCTAAATTAATTCAGCTGCAACTCCTTGAATCCTTTGGTTGGCCCAATTTTCAAAGAAAGGCAGTTGTTGCTCAGTTCAATTTTACAAGTTCCAGTTGCAGATCAAACCCAGACAAAATATAATTCAATTTCCAAACTCAAAGAAGGCCAGCAATCTTGCTAGACTTGACCAACAGAAAGTGGTAAATGTATCATTTAACATGGTATGGAAAGCTGTGACGCATTTAAATTTTAGCTTCAAACAGCAAAGTACAGTAAAAGCCTGTTAACAAGTCTAACAATGTGTACATTCACTCACACATGGTACAGCCATGCATCCTAAGGCTACCAACTTAATATGTGGAAATTGCTAACAGGCAATTTCCACATATTCATGGACTAGCTAGTAAGTAATCTATATTAGTGACATCTCACATGTCAGGCTCTCTTATTTACACATGAATGAGCAGTAAAGGTGAAAATTTTCTGTACAGACATTTCCTTTCTGTTTCCTCATTTTCTTGATAACCATAATTGTTCCAACTTATCACACATTATCACATTTTTACACTATCATTATTTTCTAGATTTATATAAAATTCAGAAATTGGATAATCTTAGCATAAGTACTTCATCCTTCAACTTCACCACCATGCTGAAAGAGGTTTGTAATAAATGCGCAATTACCTTACTTTTCTCCAGTTTATATAGTACTTAAAACTTCAGCCACCAACCTTATATCAGGGACTTCTCAAGCCAGTAATGTCTTGGACTAACTTCTGCATAGGTTCTATATAAATTCCGATATTTACATTACTTTCAGTTATAGTACAGTGGGTGAGACCAACCATTTGTCTTCGTCCCGCTCGGTCGTTAAGTTCCACAAGACTCCGGCCAAAATCCTTAAAGCTGTTCATTAGTTCCTGCTGGCTCTGTGCATTTCGGATACGGTCAAGGTCATCTTCCACCTAGAAAAACACCAGATACTCTGAAATTATTACAAAATTTGTAACAGGCACAATCTCAGAGCCAAGTGAATTGGATGCACAAGCTACGCAGCCACCAGATCATAGTTCAGTTAGATATTCAAATGTTTTGAAAGCCAGTGAGTAGTGAGTTTTCAGGTGTTTTTTGAAAGAAGCAAGAGAATTTGAGTTTTTGGATAAAGATCAGTATTTAAATTCCACGTCTATCATTTTCAACCAATTTAAATAATTTATTTCAAACTGTTATTCAACTTCCTTCTAAGACACCAATTACTGTAAACCATACTTACAATTCGTAATGACTTGAGCAACAGATGAACATCAACCATGTCAGCTAATATTAGCAAACGTGTAACAGCAGACAGCAGGGCACGAGCTGCCCGCACCATGGCACCCCGCTTCACAGAGGAACATGGGTCATCAGCAAACTCACTGGATGCCCCATGCATAACTTCACCTGCAGCCGGAAAAAACAAGTTAACCGGAATCTGCTTATAACAAGGATGATCATGATGATGAGTTGTAATGATCAAGATCATATGTTGATTAGATGATTATAACGATGTTAATGATGATGACATAAAAGTGAGATAATGACCACGATGCTTGATATGCCAAGGAGATAGATGCTCACCAGTTCCTTTAACTTCGTCAATTGCAGCCAGCATATCGGTGCGAATCTCAGGATTTTCGTTTGCAATCTCTTCGCCATTCTGAATGAAATGTTCAGTGGCCTTCTGAACTGCTGCACTCAGTACATGCGCCTTCTTCGATCGGCCTTTCTTCTTTTTGGATGGCCCCTTCTGACTTACAAGTGTGGTAACCTTTTGAACCAATTCACAAGCACAAGTTTGTATTTAAGCTAATCTCGCCATAGAGCTTCTAAAGCATAATATACTATTAAAACTCAAAGCACCAGTTGTAACACTCGTTGAGTAAAACCAACCAAAAAGCCACATAACTTACATCAGTTGGGTGAAAATCCAGCAAAGCAATCTTGGTGAAAAGTGAAACAGCAATGGAGCAAATGCAACAGACTGGGTTTTAGTCATGATCTCACCAGCCAACCCAAGACTGGCAGAATCAGCATACGCGAGTCTAAAACAGCTGCGAAGATGCAGCCCAGACACTGAAAAGGCTGGCCTACCAAGGAACCATCCTTGTTCTTATCACCTCTTTTATGTCACAAATAAGCAGAGTTGTGTCGTTCTCAGCACATACTCGGTATTTATTGACACTAATGCAGTCGTTATAAATTTATATAGCATGTTTCAAAAAGTCTGTGAATAATAATAATCATTACGTACCTGTGTGACGAGAGGCTCCAAAGTCTTTTCAACAGACTTGGTGCGAATCTCAAGATTTTTAGGATCCCACTTAATGAGCAGAGATCCAGTTGGTGCATTAATCATGCCCCCACTCATCATGAAACGACAAAGACTAAGTGCAGGCTACATAGACAAACAAATGACAAATGATTACTGCCCTAGGACTGATGTCTCTCTTGGACCTTTTAGATCTTGAATAGATCTCAAACAGTAGGTGACATCGCACTTTGAAGTGACCATTGATTGATGCTAGTGTAGTCTGCTATCCAGATCATATTAGACTGGAGGAAATAACCTATGGAAAACACCTTTCAAAAAGTTTGCTGTTACAAACTAATCCAGGAGCCCAGTACTGTTCTCATTCGGGGTACAAGAAGATGACGGTAACTATGAGGACGACACGTTCTTGTTGCTCTGGTTTTGTTACAACTGCCGGATTGTCTCCCAAATAATTTCCAGTAACTGTAATCTGTAGAAAACTACATTTAATGTATGCGCCCTTTTGGTGACTACTGGCGAAATTATATTAACTGAGGATGTTGCGGATTTCAGGTAGTGTCTTCTACCTGAATGTTTTGTAGACAGAGGACTCATGTCTGCCAAACGCAGCACTCTAAAACTGTTTCGACAGCTCACACTACGAATTGAACACATTTCTATACGGTAGTTACATTTTTTATAATAATGGAATTTTATTGCATTTGTGGTCATACTTACTGTTGAATTTGTGTTTATTTTATACCATCGGAATAACGACCTAAATTCTTTTAAAACGAGTAATGATTTAACTTCCGGCTAAATTCCGCTCTCCCTTTTATAATTCTATGCTGGTTGCAGTGCATGGTGTGCTCTTGCAGCCTTTCATCGAGATTCCCTTAAAACGTCTGCAAAGGCAAGGCAGCATTGAAAATCCAAACCAGAAAAATAGGCGCAGAAGGAGTAAGTCTTTATCAGGATCACATTCAGCGCAAACATAACGTCATATATTCATATAAACATGGACGAACTTTTAGTGGCCAAACACTCCTTTAATACTAACTCCTCTGTCCGTAATTTAGGTGTTATTTTCGACCAGAACCTTACTTTTCTGATCATATCACCCATCTTTCCCGCTCTTGCTTTATGCATATCCGCGACCTTCGCAGAATCCGTCCTATACTTGACTTCAAAACCGCATCTATCATTGCCACATCCATAGTCCATGCAAAACTTGACTACTGCAATTCACTTTTCCTCAATATTGACACAACCCAGATAAATCGCCTACAAGCTATCCAGAATGCTCTCGCACGTGCTGTCACCAAAACCTCCAAACACCATCACATCACCCCTGTTCTCAAATCACTGCACTGGCTTAAAATACCAGAACGAATATTGTACAAAGTCTTATCCCTCACCTACAACACACTTCAATCCTCCCAACCCTCCTATCTTCGTCAATTATTTACTATCCAACAACTCCGTTCATCCCGCTCCTCATCTGTCCTAACACTTCTTCGCCCTCCCGTCACCTCATCCTTAAAATTTGGAAATCGCCCCATAACCATAGCTGCCCCACCCCTTTGGAATAAACTCCCGCCAGAATTGCGACAGTTGTCTGGTCAATCATACAAACTCACCAACACTTCACCTCTTTCAGTTTCTGCGCAGGTCTTTCACTCAAGACTGAAAACACTTCCAAAAATCTTATCCTGATTCTTCCTCTTCCCCTTATCTCTCTTCTCGCTTCAATTTCAAACATCATCCACCGTAGCCATCCGACTGTCTGACTGCCTGACTCTTGGATCTTGCCCTGGAACCGAACCCTTTTGCCTATCGATTTTGTTTTGACTGAGCGCATGTGAATAAGCTGGTTCCCGCGACTTAGCTTTTGTTGAGCGCTGTAGAAATCTCGAGATTACGATTACGATTACTAGCGGATCTAAGAGTTGAGAAAGGGAAGGCAATCGGGAAGAAGGCTCAGAATAGAGCAGTGTGGTGTCACATCACTGACACGGCTACACTCAGCTGAGTTCGCCAATCGCCAGAGAAAAGAGGAGCCGATATCAACAATTATTCATATCCTTTGAAGGAGAGGAGACGAATGGAGAAGAGACGAGGGGAAAGGAGGGGAGTCGAAAGGAGAGAATCGTATTGTGGTTGAGGTCTTATAGGCCTATGCATCCAAAATTTCTGATGACTATTTAGTCCTCGCCAACATTGGAACCGATATCAGTAATTATTCGTTTCCTTCGAGGTTCATCTCTCGATGTCTGCCTACAAAACAAGGGGCCTAAAAATGGCGTTTATTATACCTCGTACTACTTCTACTGCTGCAGTAATTCTGTGGTATCTATTTATAAATTCAGCCGCCAGAGGCGTGTGCGTGGCGATAGCTAGATGTAAACATTCATTACAAACGCATTATTGTTAAAATGGATGTCGTAATGTATAGTTTAAAGAAGAAAGATCCAAAATTAAATGTAAGTGGCATTTAATTTAGGCATTTTAGATGCATTTACTTATGTCTTTAGCTGATTCGTGTTTAATGGTTAAAATCAGTTGAATGAGTTCCACGGTCGCCTTTGCTGAATAAATTAGGCCTATTTGTCTGGCTATGATCCGGAAGCTTCAATAGCCATGAATTCCGGTCGACAATCTTTCATGAAAATAACGTAATACAATGTTATGGCTCTTAAGCTTGTTCCAGGGAAAGCCATTTCTCATAGCTGCCACGCTGTCTCTCCGTCATGTCTGACTTTTGGATCTTGACCTGGAACCGAACCCTTTTGCCTATCGATTTTGTTTTGACTGAGGGCCTGTGAATAAGCTGTTCCCCGCGGCACGGCTTTCGTTGGGCGCTGTAGAAATCTCGGAATTACGATTACGATAGAAATCTCGAGTTTACAGTTACCACTATCGTAATCGTAATCTCGAGATTTCTACAGCGCCCAGTGAAAGCTGAGACTCGGGAACCAGCTTATTCGCAGGCGCTCAATAAAAACAAAATCGATAGACGGAAAGGGTTCGGTTCCAGATCTAGATCTAGCAGTCAGGCAAGCAAGCATTCAGGCGGTTATGGTGGATGGTGTTTGGAATTAGCGCGACAAGACAGATAGGGGAAAGACGAGGAATCATGATAGATGCGGGAGTGGTCTCAGTTTTGAGCGAAAGGCCAGCACAGAAATTGCAAGAGGTGAAATGTTGGTGAGTTCGTATGATGGATCAGATGATTGATAGCAACCCAGCATCCCATCAATTTTTCATACACCCGCATGAATTTTCACAGATTTCTCGAGTTAAAGCTGTAGGTTTTTGTTTAGTCCTTGAATTGGCAGAATGGTGTAAGGTGAACTCAACATTTCATGAGAATGTATGTAGTTTTGACACAATTATATACTGAAATGAAAATTTTAAAAGAATCTGCATGGTTTCTATTCAGATAAGAGAATGGCTAGCAAAACTGCGCAAAGAAGGTCACAAACTAGACCGTGAAATTCTTGGTTAGTTCCATGCAGTTGTTATCATTATAATTATTATTTTTCTTTAATCTTCTTTTTCTGATTGACTATTTCTTCTTGTCCTGTCTTTTCTTTTTTCCTGTTTTTTTTCTTTAATGAATTTATTTTATGTTTTATGTTAAATATATTATATTTGATATAAAATGCAGATGATGCTTGCTGAAGAAGACACATTGCTATATCACCAAATGCAGATGCAAATGTAATTGTAATTTGAAATTTGTGTAGAGCCTCTTCAAGATAAACTCATCAGAGACTTTCTCTGCACTAACAATGTTAAATGTCATTAAGAACAGAACATGCATCCTTTAATAAACAGATGACTAGCTTACCTATGGTAAGCTCTCACACAAAGCCCAACCAACTAGAGTTGGATGATGACAACATATGTTAGGAGTTTCTGAAACATGTAGCATCGATGATGAGGAAACAACAATGGGCGATGTGATCTGCTGCCAATGACTCACAGTTGACTCACTGTCCAGCAGTCCCTTGTAAACAGGCAGAAACATACAGACAATATGCTGTGTTTTTGTGTTTGAATAAAGATCATGCATAATTGTGATGTTTACTATTATACTCAGGATTAGAGAAAGAAGAGGAGAAATTGAAGCAGTCGGTGAAAGCAGCTGTGAAACACAGTGATAAAAACCTTTGCGTCGTTTTAGCAAAACAGTTAATGATGTCACACAAAACAAAGCTGAAGATCAACCGAGCAAAGATGCATCTCACATTAGTGGAATCCAGTCTCAACAACCAATTAAGTTAGTAGTGTTTTCCCAGAGAAAAAATGGCTAACTACTGTTCCCATGTCATAATGTTTTGTAGGTGGCATGGTGTTTGATAGATAATGTTTTATTTCTGTAATTAGAGTTTTTAGGGTTGGAGGCCAGAGCAGACAGAGCTAGGTTGGCTCAAAATATGCAACTTTCGATAACAGCTGAACAATCCAAGTTTATGGTAGTTATATTTTGGTAAGCTTATTTGACTGTCAAATTCAACAGTGGAATTTCTGTGTATCACAACTAAATATTTGGTATCATTTCCAGTGTTTTTCTGTTTGATTGTGTACCACTTGCATCTGTTTGAATGCTAAGTGGCTATGCGGACATCTGGTGCCGTGGAGAAGAGCATAGAAGTGACAAAGAGCATGTCACATCTGGTAAAGATTGCTGACCTGTCAAAAACGATGAAAGAAATTTCTAAAGAGATGAAAAAGGTTTGTCAGTTAATGTTAATTCAGTAGATTTGGCTGCTCACTGAGATATATTTTTAAGTGCAAGGAGAATAATCTTACGAAAGCAAGTCTTTGCCAGATTTTTTACATATTTGCCAGTTTCATGTAAAATCATGAATCATTGGGTGTGGTCCTTAAGTTTTGTTTTAACTTTATTGTTGTTAAAGCAAACAGGTAAATTATATCTGTGTTCAAGGATTATATTAAAGAAAGTACTTTTAAAATGTTCCTGTTCAGATGGGACTGATAGATGAGCTAATGGAAGCAGAGGTGGATGCCTCGGATGAAGTGCTGGAAAAGGAAGCACAGCGCCAAGTGGAAAAGATCCTATGGGAACTAACTGGAGGTATTTTAGACATTTAGATGCATCCTTGTCCCTCTTTAACTATGCAGTTTATGGTAATTACTCGAGCATTACTCATGTCTTTCTACACATTTTCAGAGGCACGGTTTGGGAGTTTTTGGTTGGAATGCAAACCTGTGCTCTGATCAGAAATCCAATAACCAACAATCTTTATGGATTGGATGGTTTGACAGCAAAATGTTAATTTCACTTGGTGCACCCATATGGTGCCTTTGTGAGGTTCTGAATGGTATGGTACAAATGGCCCAATGCGTACCCAGCATATGGAACTAGCTCTGACACAATGAGTATTAAGTCAGATTTTTGCATTTTCAGCTTTTATTTAATGAAATAATGCATTCACTTCTGTTTAAAATGATGTATTATTTACATAAATATTCCATGTAGTTTTTGGAGTCAGTTGAACATAACAACCATCAAAATCATAATTTTGAGAAAATGTAATTATCAGTGGGACGCATTACCTCTTTTGCAATCAGTAATCTTTAAATAAAGCCTTCTCATTTGCTAGCACCTTTGCCAGTAAAATATTAAAAATTGGCAGACAATGAGTTTCAAACAATGTTTAAATATGTCTGTGTTTTGGCAGATGATTGCAAAATTTTGACCTAAAACTAGGATTTTTCATCTCTGCTGATCATGATTAATGCATTAAAGTCATTAAATTTGAGCATTTCTGAGCAAAAACTGTTTGACTTAAGTGAAAATGTAGATTTGGATATTTTATACCAAAATACGTTAAAGTCAATATGCATGATTTCAACTTGAAACACCTTTCTAACCCATTTCCAGAAAATTGCACGGTGTCACTTTACACTTATTTTGTCAGAGTGGGCTGCTTATGCATACATGACAGGCAGTTACTTCAGGAATCTACTGCTGTGCCACCCCAAATTAACCCAAAGCCTTTTTGTCTTGGCATTCTCTTATGGAGAATGAAGACTTTTAAATTGGCTTACCTAATCAATTTAACTAGTTTGAAACCTAACAACTTCTGTAGTGCCATCATAATACACGAGTCTATGGTCACTTGGCAGTGGAACTAGTCAGTAGTCTCATTAGACATACATTTGAAGAAAAGTAAATACAACAATACCGGTGTCGTGTGTTGTGTAAGTTTTGCAGTGTCATAAGAGCAAATCAGCCTGTTCAAGGATTCCAAGGGGCAACTATGGTTTTGAAGTATTAACAAATACATTTTTTAGCCATGGCTTATGAAGGATGATGGCCTGTCCTCTCCCTTACTACCTCATTCTTACTGATGATGTACAGTTGTACAATGTACAGTCGATGTCCTCAGTTTGCTACAGGACATTAGTGGAACATAATCTTGAAATATCTGTCTGTCTGCAGTGAACTAGAACCTCTGATGTGACAGTCCAGGATGCAAACCACTTGGCTGTTACTCCAATCCAAAAAATTAATTACCATAGTGGTCTGTGATCCGTAAGTTTCAGAGGATGGCAGATTAAAACTAGATTTTGAAAATGCAGATAATTTCGTAACACTGCCTGCTTTACAAATTCCACGTCTCTCACTGTTAGGTCAGCTGGGAAAGTTGTCGCCACCTGTTGAAGCTTTTCCAGTTTCTGATACTGCAAAGTCCTCGAGAATGTCCATGACAGAGCAGAGCAAGACAAGGCCGCAGAAGCAGGCACAAATGCTCACTGGTTGAGTAAATGCTTCACATGTCATTTGGTGGTAAATGCTGACAAGGCTAGCATGTTATGCATAAAGTGCTATCGATCTTGCCATGCTGCGTAAGAGTAGGCATGCTTGTCTGGTAGACTGCTCTGTATAGCATGTTACTTACTGGGCAACATTTACTCCTTCTGGATCTTCCATGACTTCCTGTGTTCATATGGTAAAATATTTTACACACCATTGGATTTTGATGTGCTGATGTTGTTTGTTTATTAATCTAACACTTAACTTAGTGCTTTTTAGTAGGCCTACCTTACAAAGGTGCTGCCTATGCTAGCCTAATTCGTGTTATAATCATCAACAAAAAGTTTATCAGTAAGCAAAAAATGCTCAGTGCAAATCATTTAACACAAAATATTTTATGTTAACCAAATTTCGTCATAACTGTTTTTTCAATTCCAGTTTTTAATTTTGAATAGATGCAGATACTGTAGTATCTAACACCGATCACTGGGATAGCACTCATACAGGAGTACATGCATTCATTACAGGCTTCTTAAATTCATTTAATTCTTCCCTGTGTAGTATTAATTTAAAACATAATAAAAGATAAAATTGTAAGAAATAAAGGTACTACTTTCAGAATCAAATTAATAACAGTTCAGATCCTATGCTGATAACAATTAACTTGCTTCGAAAGATGAGTCATAACAGAGTAAGATTATCTTGGAGCCCAGATTCTGTTGACACTGACCAATTCAGGTGGCAAACATCTACTGCAGTTTATTAAGGATGAATAAATCATCATTGCTACATCTTATATTTTCTTCTACACTAAAACGATGCTTGATAGAATGACAAAATCACTGATCCTGTGGGCTGGAGGGGTTATAAATGGTATAGGCTAAATTGACACAGCACTGTCAGTGGACAGGCCCGAAAGTGTAACTTGAAGCAGAATACAACAATTTCACATTGGATGAGTGGCTGTTATTGAAAATAAATCAATGCTTCAACAGATGTTGAAAATCCACATTTTGTGTTATCCAAAGTTTTGTATCACATTTTTCCGCAGTACCAACACAGTTTTTCATGTTAGATGATATTGTTGTGTTATCAGTTTTGTGATAAAGGAACTAATTTACATTAAAAACCATTGCTGCTGGAACAGACTAATCATCTTTTACATGTTAACAATTATTTAATGTTAAACATTCTCATGTTGTGTTTTCTGTTGTAACTAGAAGAGTACTGGGGTTTTGTACTTTTCAGTTGTTTATTGATTTCCATTCTGTTGGGCTTCTGAGTTTAGTTTCTGTGACGTGGTTGCTAATTGGTTGAGATATTGCTTTGTAATCTGCAGTACACAGGTTCAAGTTCTGAGACGGTCACTGCATAATGATCTCGAGCAAGTCCTTTACAGAAATTGCTTAGTTCCTTAGATTTATGCCTTATCAGTTTACAGCACTTGGCATTACGTGAATATCAATTTATTAACTTTTCAATATTTATTTGAATATTTATGAGATGTGTTCTAAATTATCAAGCAATTGTTAATTGTTGTTTTTCCACTGCCTAGGGTTGAATTCTGATGTCATGGGAGATTTGGTGGGCCCTGTGGCATAGCATTGCCTTGTAAATTGGTACTTGATAAATATACAGAAATTAAACCTCTTTAGGTAGACTTCTGGTTCTGTTAGATGCAAAGTGCATCTCACGTAAGACCAGACTAAGCTGAAAGCTAGTCGTGTTTATGGCATGATGTTGCTGCATTCGTCAGTGGAGACTGCCAAAGCTCAGATTTCATCTGCAAAACGTTTTTCAACTTTTTTCTCCAGTTTTTACTAGATGAAGAATTTTATAGAATTCATACTCATTTGCATTGTGAATCTTAATTAATAATAAAATTGTTAAGGAAATCCGTTAAAGAAAATGACTACTTTTGAAGCCACTCTGAACTTGGACAACAAATACATTACACCCTTAAATATATATTGACCTATATCACTTTCTTAATGGATTTCTTTAACGAATTTCAAGCTCTGTCGGAGGGTTTAAATCTCATGTCCTACTGAACTACTCATAATGGGCAACTTTAACATTCGTGTCGATCCAAATGATCACATTTCTGCTATCTTTCAAGAGCTCTTGACTTCTTTTCATCTTGAGCATCACGTAACCTTGCCAACACATGCTAAAGATCACACCTTTAATTTCCTAGTGACAAGATCCGACTGTAACATGTCTTGTATATGGAAACTTGTCTTTCTGATCATCTTGCTATCACCGCTTCTGGCTCTTTTCTTACCAAACCACTACAGAATTACACTATTATCACTTTCAGACCCTCAGTCTATCTACATCAGTGGAGATATGTTGGACTGGATACTGCTCACCTGCAGTGTTCCTCAAGGCTCAGTTCTTGGCCCCTTACTTTTTTCCTTGTACATGACTCCACTAAGCATTTTACTGAGTCAAAGTGGTCTGAAGCACCATCTTTAGCTGATGATGCTCAACTCTACATTTCCTTCAGTAATGCCTCTTCTTCCAGCTCTCTCATTCTTATTATCTGACATTTGTACCCAGTAACAAAGTTTAGTCTTGAATGGCAGAAA
The DNA here is from genome assembly GCA_964023275.1 of Norana najaformis. NCBI lineage: Eukaryota > Metazoa > Annelida > Clitellata > Crassiclitellata > Hormogastridae > Norana > Norana najaformis. The sequence continues at coordinate 36,131,104 of OZ029913.1, read as the reverse complement.
ATGGACTGCTCTTAAACCCATCCAAAACTAAGTTCTCCTTTTTAGAACTTCACAGCAACTGAATAAATTTAAATCTTTGAACTCAGTCTATCAAGGCATCTCCTACATACAATGCAGACTCCAACCTGTCTTTCAGTGAACACATTAATTCTATATGTGGGTCTGCCCACTACCGTATCTGTGATATCCATAGGATTAGGGACCACATTCCCTTTTCTGCGATGGTCTGTATGGCTAATGCCCTGGTCTCCAGCTGTCTTTACTACTGCAACTCGCATCTTGCTGGCATTTTTAAAAGCTAATTTGATGAAGCTTCAAAGGGTCCAAAATACACTGGAAGAGCGATCACTAAGAACAAAGCATGAACATACATCACCGATTCTAAAATCATTGCATTGGCTGCCCACAGAAAAGCGAAAAACATTAAAGACTGAGTTAACTGTATAACAAGACTACATTTCAGCCAAACTCACTAACTTCACTCTGTACTGACTACCAGACTTCTCTACTCAGCCAGGTCTTCTGGCTGTCTAAATCGAACTATTCTGTGGACAAAGCCAGCTCTCGACAGGCCCTCTCTTTGTCGCTGGCCTTGACTCTGGAACTCTCTTCCAGCAAATGATCGCTCTACAGTCTCTTTTGGCCTTCAGATATCAACTAAAAACGGATCTCTTCCTGGACTTGTTTCCTCCATACGCTGTTTTTGTCTTGTGGGAATTCTTTTCTTGGCTTTTCGACCACTCGCCATGGAATCTGGCTTGCACAACGATTTTGCTTAGCAGTGACCATCGACTGATGCCTTGAACATTATTAGTGGCACTGTAGAAGTTCTCAGTTATTATTTGTGTTAAACGTTTTCATGTTAACTGTTTTCCAATGTATATCATTTCTGTTGTTTTGCACAAATTATTAATATTTTTAAGACGATGTTATAATGATTTTATATTTGCATAAATATTTTAGTTTTATTTAGGTGCTGTAAATTAAGAACTGAAATTGTCTTTAAATTTACAATTCTACTACAGGTGATTTGGTTGTAATAATTCTCTTGTTGTGTTTTTTAACTTCTTTTAACTTTTTAACTGTTCTTAGTGTGAATTACTACAAGTTTTCGAATTAGTTTGTTAACAGATTTTTATGGGTGACAGTGAATAACTTGTTTTTAGTTATGTTGTGTTCACGAACATTATTGGACGGCTTTTTTATTTATTTATATCACTCATGTGTGCAATATCAGTAAATCTGAGACAGTTAAGTATGTGCAAACAACTTGTCCTGGTTTGTTACTCAAAGTTCGTTCGACAGGGTCAAAACTGCAATTGTTGGATTACAGACCCAGCGCACTACTGAACAGACCACATGCTGCACATCATGAGTTCTATCACAATGGTGTAGCTACAAAAAATTAACAGATCAGAACATGATTATGCAGATTTTAAAGAATGATGATTACACCAAAAACTGAAACCAGTTTTGAAAGGTATCCAGTCATTGGATTGCTGTGGTCTTGTTTGTGCATCAGTCGAATCATCTGTCAACCTCAGGTCCCTGCTGAGTGTTACCTTACTTGAGCATAAGTGAGAAACCAAAAGGTTCTCGTATTGCCATTGGTTTGCATTCTTCAAAGGATTTGTATTTTCAAAACCTTTAGACCAAGATTAGGTGTTTTTAACATACAGCAGAACTTACTTGTAACTTACATAATTAGAGGCAGCATTATGAGGAGATTCCAGCATAGAAGCAAGGCTTTCCAGTAATAATACAGGAAAACAAAACCTAAGTTGGCACACTTCCCAAAAAACGTCGTTATAAGATGTGCTCACACTCATTAAAAATGTTCCTATTTCATACAAAAGCACACTGCTGCAAAGACAGAAACTAACCGCTTCCAACTACTGACCAGCTTTATTTTGAATGTAAAGCAATGGATGTTAATTGTTTTAATGCCAGATTCAGTGAATTTATCCTTATCCACGAGATCAAAGTTCTGATAGAGTAGATTTCTCAACAACTTTCTGGACAGCAGTGAACAGTGAAGATGGCATTCAGACTGTCCCACTGCGCCACACAACTTTAGCAGCTCCTCTGTGGTAGGCGAAGCAAGGCCTACTAAATTGCAACTTTTGAGCGAATGTAGTTGAGCTTAGATTTCCAGTCGGCCATTCCCATTGAATACCAGTCAAAATACGCAACCTACAAACACAGAACTAATTCTTTTACTTGTCAAATAAAATTTGTAAAATTAGTATCAACGGCACAGTTCTTAACCCTTTGAACCCGACTGGTTGGAAAACCAGCCTGTGAATTAGGCACATATACCCAAAATGTCAAAAAACCGGCCTGATCATCTACCATCATTTCCCGATGCGCCGTTAAGCCGGCCTTTACGTAATTAGCGCTCAAAAAGCGCAAGCTTCTACTGGACGATTGATTTTTGATATCTAGTTATAGAAATCATGGATTTTTCCGACATGGATAATTATATACAAGGTGGCCAAGCGAAGCGATCCAGAGGCCAAGGAAAAGGACTTACCCTAACACTGTAAAACTGTGTATTGGTACAAAGCCTGCGAAGTTTTCCGGTGCATTGGCACTGGTAGCAATAACTGTTTTGAGAATTATCATTTGAAAGTTGAATTCTGGCGATAGCCTAATTCACCAAACTGTACAGCAATGAGCTGTTGTACAAGGAAAGTTATGTTGCGAGAAACTGTGCGTAAGTAATACATAAATAAACTCACTATTTTGTATTCATGGTCATGAATTATGTGTTTTGACGTGTTTGGGGGTCAAACTATAAGATTTTATAACTTTTCAAAGTGGAAATGTAAATAATATTTTTGGGTCCAAAATGCCCTAAGAGCCTCGGGTATATGTGCCGAATGGCTAGGGAGCGTCGGGTTCAAAGGGTTAAAGGTGAAGAGGCACTAGTGACTAAACGACTTCGAGAGGCCTGTAACACTGTTCTAACAGGCCTCTCAAGATCCCAAATGCATCAGCTTCAGTCTTTCTTCAAAAAAACTATGCCATTCCAACATTTGGCCAACTTGCCAATATTCTCACATGGGTCAGGCTACAGGTAAATGTACCATCTTGAGGACGTGATTATATTAAAGATCCTCATTAATGGGCAGGTTTTTAACAGTTGGCAAAGGTCTGAACGCAGGAGGGAACTCTGTGTTTCTATCTCAACCTCATTCACTTGTCCATGGAAATTATTAAAGATCTGTAAAATTCTGAAGTCCTTTGTGAAATGTTCCTAAATTATAAAAGGTACAGGAACGGTGAAATGCAGACATTCTTATACATTAGAGGGGCAAGTAAAAAGTGGTATGAACATGCATTTACACCATGTTTCTGGAGCACCTCTTGAATATGAATGAATAAGTACACACAGTATATTAGGACTTGTAAGCAAGTTTTGGAGAAGCACTTCTGAGAAGTACTTCGAATGACTTTGCAAATGTCCTGATCGGAACATACAATTCATCCAAGCATAAAAGTACATACAACTGTACACACTAGTACATACATATCACTGAGTCATTTGTTTTCTACAAAGTAACCTGCAGTATTTGTGTGAAGTTTAAGACTGCTTTCTTCAATAGTCTCTCAGGATGAGATACCAGAACATTCATGTAATTATGCAGAGATACAAAGTATCAATTTATGATGCAAAGCAACTGCATGAAACTTCTTCAGATTTGCTGCACATCGATTGAGGATAAAGTCAGACTTGCATAACCTGCATTAACAGACACTCAACAAGTCAGAAACCACATCACACAGTGAGCCTAATCTAACTAGACAATTTCACAAGATGCAAATGTTTATCTCATGATTTACTTGTCTTTCATACCTCAACATATTTGTAGCCCATGATCTCTAGATGGCGCTTCCTCAGCTGTTCCTGTCCACAGAGTTGCTTCGAATTATAGCAGTAGCTCTTTTCACGCAGGATGCAAACGGCTACTCTGCAAAACAATGACATTCCGTGTAAAAACCAAGACAATTTAATCAAATTTTCTGAGTTTTATATTACAAGTTTCTCCTGTTTGTAAAGCTCCATTATCTGTAGACTAGGCATCAGAAACCATGCCTGACTCCAGGTCCCAACACAGTGTCTAGCTTAGGACAGGCCTGAACTCACATGGACTCCACACTCCAACGTAGCACTGAAACTTTAATTAGGCAACCCTTTTGATTTTTCATGGCTAACTGTGCTATAGGTGGGGTACTTTAATCCTGCTATATCCAACAAAAGGGACTTAAGTAGATCTAACACAGTACAGACTGCGCCCGACTTAAGTTCAAAGCACAGGCTGTACTGAAATAACTGTATGTACCAAATTTAGATGCAAATGTCTGCACTGGACACAACCCTCCCCCTCTTGTCTGCATTTTGGGTGACTTCTCCCCCTCTTTGTGAACATCCTTAATTGATGACCCCTTATAATGCAACATCTTCATAATGCTTACTCATCCAGTGGTTATTGATATGGCTTCCAGAGGGATGTTCCAGGGTGTACATATGAGTGGAAAAAAGTGACCCTCTACAACTGTTGTTTAATAACTATGAAATATTTATAAATGTAAGGATATTCAAATGGATTTTAATCTTAACTGTAACAGCTAATGACTTTTTAGTCTTGGATAGTCCTCCATTAAATATGATATCATTGTGACATCACTTGTGAAATCGTCGAACTGCTGCGAAACAAAACTCCTCATTTCATACCTCCCGCACTTCTGCCTCCAAACAGTTCAACCTAAGTCCAGTAGACTACGAAATCTAGGGAATAATGCAAGAAAAAGTCTACAGAACAATTCGTAATGTTGATGATCAATGTCAGCGTATCGGGCAAGTGTGGGATGAACTCAGTGACGGGTGTGCCTTACTGCCTGCGCCAAAGCCAAAAGAGGACATTTTGAGCACCAATTATAGCTTAATGTGTCAAACATAATAGTTAAATTGTTTGTTTTGATTAGAAGTTGAATTGTTATTAATTTTAATTGCAAGTTATTATGAAGTTTTCCAGGGTTGCTTTATTCCACTCAGTGTACATATATACAATAACTGCAATACAATTTTTATGAAGTACTGTGCACTTTTGTTATCTTATAAATGTATAAAAAATAATTTTCCTGAACAAAACTTTGCACATGACTTACTTCTGCACTTGCTTCTTATCTTTTGAGCCATTCAGCTGATTCATTGGAATGGGCTTTCGATGGCTGTCAAGCGCACATTCAAAATCTGAAATTCAATCAAGACTTCCACAGTTATGCTTCGAAGGACATCACACCAAAAACTTACAAACATTATTCAGGCAGTTCTTCAAGTTTAGTCTGGCTGACGGAGGGCTGTTTTCAACTACAAGTCAGAAAAATCCTTTAACCACATGAAAAACCATGCCCGAGGTGGAAAGAGGTGCATGATAAATGAGGAAATACTTTAATTTACCTTACTTTAGGTGCATGATAAATGAGGAAATACTTTAATTTACCTTACTTTACAAGGTTAATGTAAAGGATCAAACATCCCTCTCAGATCTACCAAAGAGGCCTGGAAGACAAGACAACAAGGAGCAGCTGCATCAACTTATAAACCAAGTCTGAGAAAATGAAGTCACTACCATTTTAACAAGCTATGCATTGATGACCACTGACTAAAAGGCAGACCTTATACATTTATCTGGACATTTCCTTTTTCCTATAAAAACCTCATGACAGCATGAGAATGAATTACCAATGGGATAGAAGTAGCTTGAATAACACCCAGCCCTAATAAATTTCTGTCCACCAAGAACTTCACACAAAGCTCTCTGCACATCTTGCTTCAACTTCTCTTCTCCTGGATTAGGTTTTTCTTCAACTAAAACAAAATTGCAACACAGCAGTTATAGAAAAATATAAAATTAGACTGGTACATAACACATCAAGCCCTGTTTATATACTCATCATCGGTGCACAGATTTTATTAAAAAGTGGACAGATTTTATTAAAAACTGGTTGATGACATAAATCCCAACTCTGATTCATCTTTATTGCAAAACCTCATTTTTGTTCAACCATATCATAATACAATTCCTGATACACTCCCAATAGTTAGCACTATTAGAAGTGCTAAAATTGGTGTCCCATGGTGATTGTATTCTTGCTTCCTAGTGTTGCAACATCCACCATCAAAGTTAATATGGAGCAAAAATAAAACAAGAATAGAACCAAGAATGATGACATTGGACTGGTTGATGATGGATAGTTAAAACAAACTGAAGGAAGAGGCCTAGCACCATGAGGTGTGTCACTGCTGGATGTATGAACTAGCCCAAAGTACAGAACGTCTAAGAACTGTCTAGATAAAATGATGATGCTGGAGTGGATGATGACTGAATGATAAACTAAGCTGAAAGCCCCACGAACAGTGGTATCTTTTGAAGTCTGAACCTGTCCAAGTACAGAGACTCTGAAGAAGTGTTGCACCACTGTTTCAGTTCTGTTGTCTTTGTCTCATATTAACTGCAATACAATTTTTATGAAATACTGTGCACTATTATTAATTCCTAAAAGTACCTGGCAATTGTATGAGCCCTGCAACAGTGAAATAACCAATTAGCACTATATCATGGAACTCCTAGGTATATGTCATAATAGTGAAAATATGCATCTAAATAAACCATACTTCCAACAATATTATCCAAGCAGAACTGTTCATGAAACCAAGGAACATCTAGTTGTGGGCATTCAAGCATGACGCTACGGTTAAGTTCCATCATGTTTCGCTCAACCGACTTTGCATTCTCAGGATTCTCTGTGGCAAAGAAAGAACAACAAACTTTAAAAGTACATTATTACTGAAATTATCAACACATTAACATTACTATGTGGGGCAGCATGTTGGCTGGTTGCTAACTTGTTTGCATTTCACTTCATGTTTGGGGGTTGGAATAATGGTGGAACTGACAATTCATAATCAAACCACGAAACCAGTAAGGAGATGATGTCCATATTGTGTGTAGCTATTATCATATTTGCCCTTCAGCCAAAACTTTTCTCAAGCCTGGACAACACTTCTGAAGAGTAATGCTGATAACAATATGTAATAAAATAAGTGTTTACAGTACTTTATCAAGTCTTATCATTACTGCTATATCACTTTAATAGTCATGCACCAACACCATTTTTGGCTGTTCTCCCTTCAAACTGGCAAATAACACAAAGAGAAAACCTGGAAAAACCCACAAGTTTCTGTCAATAGTTTCCTTTAGATATGTTAACAAATCTTTTACTCATTTAATTAGACTTGTTCTGGAATAATAAAAATGGTAATTGTTAGCACAATAGCTGTAATAATAACAGCAGTCCAAATGGATTTTCTACAAATGCTAATTAGATATCTTCCATTTAATAGATGTAATTAATCATAGGTAACCATATTATTTTTCATCAGCATTTAGTAAAATTTTGTTTAGAGTTAAGGTTAGCAATCTACAGCTCTAACCTTTTGATGTTGGTTTTGAGCCAGTCATGGTATATGTGTTGAAACATTTCAGCGATTGAAAATCATTCTGTTTAATTGTGGTTTCATGCTGTGAGGTTGGTTCAAAGCAATACTCATAAGTACCTTGACGGACCAAGTAACCTCTTGATTACACAAACAACTACATTTTTATTTAGAAAGAATTTAATACACCTTGTTCCAAATTAGAAATATCCAACCATGAAAGCTAGCTAAAAGTTTTCACAGAATACTAGCTAGCTGTGCAGCAATACAATGACCATCTTCTATTGTTAAAAGTTAGTCAGCTGCTGTATTAGTATGAAGCAAGCAAGCACATTTCTGGCAAATACTGTATTCATTTATTTCTGGAGTGCCATCATGTGATACTTTGCATACCTTACAGCTGAAGTCACAAAAAAAACTGAAGTCATAAAACAAGCTATGTACCTTCAAGGAATTTCTCAAGTTCTTCTATGTCCTCCAGAGTGAAGAGCTGAGCAAGTTCTTTTTCAGGGTAGAGCAGGATGACACTCAAATGGTTCAGCAGCTGAAGGCACGTCCTGAAGTCTCTCTCGGCATGCAGCTTCCTATAGACTTCTGCACTAATTTCCAGCAGTTCCTCCCTGAGCTGCGGCTGATATCCAACCTTGGCACATGCCCCCAACACCCACATTACTTTGTTTTCATCAACAAAGTCACGATTGTCAACCACAAACTTCACCATGTCATCATAAACCTCTGGAAGATAGAAAGAAACTTTCTGGAACATCTGAGCAACTTTGACAACGCTAACGTCATTGAGATTTTTTGTAAACTTTGGATACATTGCCATCAGCTTGTCGGTGAGAATTGGATCGCGATTGCGGTTGTGAATGACGAGTCCGAGGGTGAGCTGGTAGAGGTAATCAATAGTCTCAATTGACTGGAGGCGCTCGGCGATGCTCATGTGTAGGACGGTCAGAATCTGTGACATCTGGCGACGAAGCGAAGTAGTCATCGGCTGTCGCATGGAGTTGATCCCAAGTGCAAGGCGATACAGCTCCACCTCTTTCCATTTGGGAATGGCAACTATCAGTTTCTTGTAAAATTCTTCTGGAAGCAGGTTGTAGCTGAAAGGCAGCAAAAAGATTGCCAGGGATGATATGCTGTGAAGATGGATGCCATGCTGGTGGTCAAAATGCTCAAGGAGGATCTGTGTAAATTGTGCCTCGTGATCCGGATCCAAAAACCGGCGCCTTATGAGCAGCTTAACAATCTTGTTGTAGCGGCTGATGTAGGTGATGATGTTATGTGCCTGGGTGACAACAAGCGACTGGAAGAGCTCAAGCAGATCACGGTTGACATATGGCAGGTCATTCAAACTGTCAGCAATGTTGGAAAGAATGATGATGTCAACGTCACCATGACGAAGCAGCCTTGAGTGCAGTGCGCCTTCAAAACGATGGACAAGCTCTTTTGGAGTGCGACGTGTCAGTGCATACATGAGGTTTGTGACCTCACAGAGTCGACTCTGTTCAGTGAGCAGCAGATCCGCTCGATCCTCTATCAGTTTTGCAAGATCTGGCTCATAGCAACGACTCAGCTTCAGTGAGTGGCACATGTCAGCGATGTGACTGCTATCAAGGCGGTCAATCATGCGGTAACACACATTAACCATGTCTGAAATGATGCCAAGAGCCAGGTGCTTGTGAAGCCGATGATTTAATGACAGCTTCTGAGCTATTCGCAGGAAAGCACTAACATGATCTGGGTCTTCAAGCACCTCATCACGACGTAGAGCCCTGGTGAACCAATCCAGAAACTTTTGCATTAGGTCAACATCAAAAAACTTGAGATTGTTTGTACAGATTGTTGCCAGAGCTGCCAGCTCCTCACCGGAAGCATGCAATGGACTTATCGAATCAATTATTGTCTCAAATCTTTTCAGCATCTTACGTAAAGCAAGGAAATCAAAGCCAGGCAATGCTTTCATTGAGCTACTAGTAGTCAACATCGGCAGAATGCCAAACTCGGGAAGTCTGTCGTGAATACTGTAAAGAAATTTGTGCATTAATGGGTCTTCAAATGAAAAACCCATGAACAGTGATGACAGGAAACAGTCGGCAAGTTGTCCATCTGTGAATTTGTCATAATTTGTTTCAAGCAAACCGTGCCAGATGGAGTAGTTTTCATGGTTCAGTATCGGCAGCGCCATGTTTCTCACATCATTGCGTAGGTGCAGCTGAATGTAGGCAACATGCAGGTTTGACTGCAACCAAGAAAACTTCTTCGTCAAGTCACGATAATGGAAATGCAAAAGTTGATTCGTCACAAGCCAAGTGTGATCTGCAGATAGCAAGTCCTTATCAAACTGACCTAGCACATTCAACAGCTCAGCACAGCTCTGTTGACTGAGAATCGTTTGTGATGTGGAATCTGTTTTGTCCACAAACGGATAAGAATTAGTTGGGCTGTAGAGAAACCTAGCCGTAGACTTGACAAAATGGTGGTTCTGCTTTACAAAAGTTGGAGTCATCATACTAATACCACTGTGAGGATTGTGGCTTCCTGGGCATTTTCGAGCGCACAGTGTGCTCAGATTCTGAGCATTTAAGCACCTTCGAATGCAAGATGCCCCAAAAGGCATGATGAACACATTCACATTCATACAGATACGATGTAACAGCACCATCTTATCGATGTCTTGGTTCGGTTTCTGAAGGCAATATAACAAACAATTTACATTCAGAAATTCGTGTTATCATAACAAGAACTGTAGTTGCTCACATCCAACAACTTACCAGTACTAAAGTTGTCTTTGTGATATCACTAACTTCAAGTGCATTTTAAAATAATCACAAACCAATCGGATAATCACAAACCAATCAGTCTGGAGCAATGACTACAAGAAACTGTAAAATTTCACATTTTCTGACAAATACTCTAAAGCTGTGCATTGTGAAAACAAAGTTTACATCCAATAAACTCATAAAAATGTGTAGAGATTCTCAAGCACTGAGTTAAAATTCAGCTGTTGAATTTTGTAATGTTCTAGCGTTTGTTGACTAAACACAAAAAACTGAACTTTAAATAGTCCTCCAGTTCTCTGATGGCTTATTCTTATCATATCCCATGCTCTTTTGTTTTTTGTACATTTCCAACTTTCCCGGTTTAAATTTATCACGTTTTCTAATTTTCTCATTCAGTGGGGGTATTATTGCAAAACATTTAGGGGGTTTTAACCTATAAACTCTCTTAAATACAACCATGAATGGTTAAGGTGATTTTGGTTCAATTTCAAACTTGTGTGCATATACTGCAGGTATCACAGATGACCTAATCAACTTCCAGTGTGCCTTTGGTGTGAAATGCAAACACAGACAAGATTATGTTGTCAACTGACCATGTCATGTTATAAATATTCATTCAAGACTGGCAAAGGACAAAGTGTTGGGGCAGCATTAAAAAATGTATGGAAAAGTCACAGCATATTGCTTGCAACAAAGATATGACTTCTGAAAGCCCTTGTATGGCCGGTGGCACAGTATGACTGAGAGAGCTGGATAATAAAGAAAGATGAAGAGGCAATGATCAATGAATTTGAAATAAAGTGTCTGTGGCATATTCTCAGAGTACTGTGGAATATTAAGACGACAAATGCATGGGTCCTAGAGACAGCAGGAGTAGAGAGGAGCCTGCTCGGATTAATCAAAAAGAGGAAGCTTTCATACTTTGGGCATGTGCTATGAAAGAGTGGAGACTGCTTAGAGAAAAAGATCATCCAAGGCACAATTCCAGGATCCCGAGCCTGGGGAAGACCCTAGGACATGGGTTGATAACATCAAGTTGTGAACTGAATTATCCTACGACCAGTTATTACAGAAGACAAGGGACAGAAGCAGATGGCACAAAATTGTCCATGGTGCAGCCAATCCTCGGCTCAAGGATGGCTGAAGACAAGACAAGACTAACTTACTCCTCCTCAGAACCTGATAATGCTGCTGCTGCAATGCTCTACCACTGATGAAGCATATGGAGGACACTAACATCATAACTCACCAAGCCAGTGATGGGTAATCAATTAACTAGAAACTAATTAATTACCTAATTAATTATCTTGTAGCTAATTCTAATTCTAATTAATTAGTAACCAAAATTTGCTAATTCTATCTAATTAAACTAGTCTAATTTTAATAAAATTTCATAAACTGCTTCAAAATTACCTAGCCTAAACATTTCCTTACTAACTTTTTTGCTGGCTGCTTTTAACATAGTCAATAAATATCAATCAATATTTTGAGTCTTTAGTAGTTTTTGTCACATGGATGGGGCAACAGGATGATCCACTTACAGATTCTGAAGAACTGGACGATTATTCACGAACTGCTGCCTGTTTTAGCAAGAAAATAAAATGAGAATTCTCAGACTTTTCCAAATGCATATGAAACATCATGTTGCTCCTGCAACATCATCTTCAATGGAGCGAATGTTTAGTGTTGCAGGATTTATCACAAACGAGTGAAGTAATAGGTTTGAAGACAATACTTTAGAGCCAATGCTAGTAGCAAAGTGCAACTCCGATCTCTTACATATATAAAACTATTTCCACAGTAACAGGCAGAAAGTTTTAAAAATTGGATAAAAGACCATTGAAATTTAAGTTATTGTCATTATTTGAATATTTGTCTAAAAGATTGTATACCAAACTAGTAAACTACATTTTGTGTTGTTTTGTTTTCTGACATCAATAACTAATTCTAATTAACTAGTTGAGTGCAACTTTCTAATTCTAACTAATTAGTTTCTCTAAAAATCCCAATTATAATTCTAATTCTAATCATGAAATTTGAACTAACCCTAATTCTAATTAATTAGTAACAAAAACCTAATTACCCATCAGTGCTGCAAGCAGAGTATATGTATGTTTGCATTTTCATTAAGCTTCTCAGTAGTGTCCAGGGCATGGCCTTGGTCACCAACAGTTTTTGCTTATAGCAGGTTTCAAAAATCTCTATTAAAATTTGACATTTAAAGCACAATTTGTAAGCAAAATACTGGGTTTTTCAGGAGTTAAAACTAATGCTCTATCCTGAGTTTTTAAAGTAAGATAGCAAAACTTAACGTTTCACCTAGGGGAGGAGTTGGTGTCAGGCAAACCCACAACTGCAGCCAACTAATGTTGGTTGACAAAGCAGCGGAGTGCTTGTAGGTCTACACTGATTACACATACAAAAATTGAGAAGCTTCTACTTGTACTTTTAGCCCAGAGGTTGACTCCCAACCACCCTAACAAATCCAATCCATCTGTACTCGAGCACCTGTACTTGACACTCAAGTTTTTCAACTCAATAATCCGTGAAAAGAAACACAGGGAGACCAGCTTATTCAACAGCTCTGAACTAAATCAAGCCAACAACTGCAGCTTTGACGGGTCAGTTTCAGTACTAGGTTTCAATGTATTCTGAGATCAACACAGGACTGTTTGTAGGGTTTATAAAAAGAAAGCTATTATAAGTTTAAGACATGACTGATGAAATCGGGCAAGACGGTTATAAGGACGACGACGGTCCACAGACTCCGACAAGTGAAGACTGGATAAGCTCATTAAAACCTTAATCTACGCGTTCGTTCGTTGGTGGTTAGATTCTGCAGATTTCGTTCCAAAGCATTGGACAAACCTCTTACCCTTTAGAGTGTTTCGGCTCGCTCATCAACATTTTACGTACACGCGCGTAGATTCAGTCACGCGCAATCTTGTATTAGCATACAAACAACTGTCCAAAAATACACGTTACTGTGCGAAAAGTTTAATCAGTTTTTTAAACAGTAAGATTCAGTTCCAAGAAATTTATAATATAATCTAACTTTATAAGACGCTCATTAATACTTGTGCAAAACACATCGCGAGCGATAAAACAATAGTACCCTTACAAATATTTACAAGCCTGACGTGTAACGTCTTTGGTAGAAGAGATATAGTGAAGGGCAATCGATTTGGAACACCGGCATGCGTAGATCACACGGAGTCTCGCCAGCAGAGGCTGGGCCTAATATGCATGTGGGAAATGTAACTGTAATCGTAATCGTAATCCCGAGATTTCTACAGCGCCCAACGAAAGTCAAGTCACGGGGACCAGCTTATTGACAGGCGCTTAGTCAAAACAAAATCGATAGGCAAAAGTGTTCGGTTCCAGATCAAGATCAAAGAGTCAGGCAGAGATATAGCGTGGCAGCATCGGTGGGTGATGCTTGGGATTGGAGCGGAAAGAGGGATAAGATGAAGAATGGGAGTCAAGATAGGAACTGTGAAAGAGGCAGAGGCGTCGATCATATTCCTTCTTCCTTTTATCTCTCTCTCCCCTCCAACCCCAAACACCCCACCCCCCACCTCGTAGCTGCCACGCTGTCTCTCCGTCTGACTTTTGGATCTTGACCTGGAACCGAACCCTTTTGCCTATCGATTTTGTTTTGACTGAGCGCCTGTGAATAAGCTGGTCCCCGCGGTGCAGCTTTCGTTAGGCGCTGTAGAAATTACGATTTGGGTGCTCCTGAGGTCGGAGGTTCGGCAATATTTTGAGCATGAAGCCCTGCTGTAAAATCGGAAACTGTGGACTGATAAAAGTTCTCAGCCTTCACTTTAGTAGGTTAGTAAACAATGCCAGTTTGTAATTTCCAATTGTACCTCTCTCTCTCTGCTGTCTCTGCCTAGCGACATTTCTCATTGTTTGTCTATCGAGCTGTTGAGCTTTATGTCTGCCTGCATTAGGTCTAATTTCTTACCTCTATACCAGGGGCTTTGCCCCTGAAACCCACTAGGTGCTTCGCATCCAGACCCTCATTATAAGCCCAGACCCTCCCCAACTGTTTACTACGGATCGACGCCTCTCGTACTGTGAAAGTTAATGAGGCTTAATTAAACTGCAGTCTTCCATCTTCGGCAATTATTTACTATCCAACCACTCTGTTCAATCCGCTCCTCGTCTGTCCTAACACTTAAGCGCCCTTCCGTCTCCTCACCAATGTTCCCTCTAATTTTTTGTCGTGCGCGCAGTGGCCTACCGCGTGAGCAGTAACATTTGAGACCTGAGCTATGGTCCGTGTAAGAATGCATATCTTTTTAGCCTAAACTAAGTCTATAAATTTGCATTGTATAGAAAGAAAAGACGATCAGAACAAGTCAAACTTATATTATGATTATCTCTAGTTTGTATTTTCGATCGTCCACAGAGGACATTAAAGCAAAGGCTTACTTTTGACCCTTCCAACTCTTCTCTGCATTTGTCCGCATTTGGTATTAACGCCCATCCTCTTTGCCGACGTCCGCACACCAACGGAGCACTAAAGCATATAGACCGGGCTTCCTTGTTGATCTTGCAGGGCTAACTGAGCTATGTATTGAGTTACTTTGATAAGCTGCATCCAGCAACTAGATCTAATCTAATTAGATCCAATGTGGTAAGGACTGCTGTATGACTGAAGTTGGCGTTTAAGGTACAGAGTATACAGAAATAACAATTTAGATTTGGACACCCGCATTTGGGCATAGTACCCCACCCCGCTTGTCTGCATTTGGGTGACACCTTCCTCTGCCCTTTTCCTTAAGGGATGACCATTTCTGCAATTGCCAAAGATCGCACACATGATCTAGGTTGATTTCTTCCAATGCACGTCAATTAGGCAAAAAATCATGTATGGTCAATTCCTGGAGCATCTTGAACAACTAATCTAATGACTTCTATAACGCCGTTAACATAATACCCAAGGCATCGGTCGATGGCCGCTTCAATTGAGAAACCGTAATCAAAATCAGAATAATAACAGAGCGGGTGAATAAGTTGCTCTCTATCGCAGCTTTCATGTGGCACTAAGAATTTTCGGAGATTTAGGTCTATATTTACATTTGCCGTACTTTGACTACCTAGGACGGATCCAGGATTTCAGCACGGGGGCTATATGGTAGGGTCCAGGGGCAAAGCCCTTGGTCTGGGGTCAAAATCTGGGCGTTTTTCGAACAAAATACGTCATTTTGGGCTATAAAACTAGCATTATTTTTATTATCTTACATTGTAGCTAGTCCATATTTTGCAGCGGCATACACGATGTGCTGCAAATATATTTGCACAACTTAATAAAAGGTGACAACATTTTATACTGTAAAATACAATCGTAATCGTATTCGCAATCCCGAAATTTCTACAGCGCCCAACGAAAGCCACGTCACGGGGACCAGCTTATTCACAGGCGCTCAGTCAAAACAAAATCGACAAGTAAAAGTGTTCAGTTCCAGATCATGAACGCATACAGTTGGGCGCATGAACACATACAGTTGGGCAATAATTGCGCTGTATTCTCTCCGACATCTGATCGACTTTACATAATAAAATGCGAATACTGTCATTATAATCTCATCCAGCGAATCTAATAATATTCTAAGCTTAATCTGAACCAGAAAAAACTGGTCAAATCTGCATTTTTCGCACAGTTGAACTTCTTGTCTTTATTTAAGTCGGTGAAATGTATCCTTATATAAATTTATCTTTCGCAAAAACTAAGAATTCTTAGAAGTTTCAAGACTAGAAAAAGAGACAGTTTGCTGACGTTAATCCTCGTTACTCAAAATCCCTGTTATTGCCGAGTGTTCTGCCATAATCGCTGACTACCCGCCGATTATCTGCACACAAATCAAAGGTTAAGTTAATCAAACGTAGGTTATTATACAGTAAGTAAGTAAGTAAAAAACATTTATTAACACGCCATATGTCCATCGACTGAGCGAGGAATCGTAGGCCATCTTAAACTATTCATTATGACTAATGAATAGTTTAAGTATACGCGTCGCGTTCGATATGAGCGCTTAAGTTGCCTTAATCGAAATTCTTTCGATGATTCTCGCATATTCACACAACTTTTGTGTCCTAGAACGCGTTTCGGAGTTATTTCTTCGATTTGGATTTTGTGCAGGTTAGGAAGTCATTCAGACACATACAATTGCGACTCTCAGCCGTCAGGTTCTTTAGACTTGACTGCAAACAGCCACCCCCTGTACCTCTTGAAAAATGTTAAGCCCCGACTAATTGCCATCTGAGACCAAAAGTACGCGAAACGAACGAAACAAAACAGCGTGTCACGGGGAATGATGCTTGAACAGCTGGAAAAGCTGTACTCCATAGGCTCGAAGGCTCTTGCACACATGTAGAACTCAACCAACAGATTCTCATCCAATATGACATTCGACAACGCTTGGAAGTTTCTGATCCGTCTTGCATCCAGGATAGAGAATGACGATAGCCGAATGAAGCGTTCGCAGTACACGGTTACGCTCACCGACTGGCACTCACTGCATGATGGCAGAACGCGCTGCGTCCGGATATTCCTTATGCCATCATGTCTGCGCAGAATTCGTCAGCAGTTTTTTGTAGCAGATAAATTCTTCATACTAGACGGCTGACAACACTCTGAAGACTCCGATTCACCAAATCTGTGTTCCTGCCGTCGATGGCAAAAATAAGTGCGGGCACGACATATTCTGAGCTATCCGAAGAAGCAGACCCGTGTAAAAGTCGATCGATCGAAAATGGCAGCCGGTATCAACAACAGCAGGTGACCACGCATCGTGCAACAAAATAAAATTAGAATGAAAGTCAGAAACATAACCGAGGAACGCGTGAACAGTCTCAGAAGTAGTCCGAACAAACAAAAATTATAATTATCGAGCGAACTATGCACAAGACAAACTTAGACGCCCATATAGAACACGAAGTAAGACGACCACCACAATCTTTGGGTGCATCATTGACCTGCATCTGTGCCACTGGGGTCAGCTATGCGTCCAAGGTTGGACCAAAGAACGTGGCTGTTAGAGGCGTGGTCGTTGCCCCACCTTGTGAAAATGGGACAGTATCGTTGCCGATCGATGTAGGAAAACTGGCAGATGAACAGCAAAAGAAAAACGCAGAACAGGGAGTAAGACACAGCAAGATGGAGGAGAAGACAAACAGAGAAGGAAGAAGACTTAAAGAGACTAACAGGAAGAAATAAGGAATACGACAAAGGAAATAATACAGAGACAGACATCTATAAAGGCAGAAAGACAGAGCCACAGTTTAGGTCTAACCTTCATACTCGTCTGTTTCACCTTGCTTACACACCATACCCCCCCCCCCCGACTCATGGTTTCCCTGACCCATCGGATATCGATTGCATGCACTTCTCCAAAGGTTTATATTTATTACTATGGTTTCGCATGATGCCTTGTGCACTGTGCTAACGAAGTTATATAATAGGCCTGAAGATTATCGATTGGACCGAATTAGATTAGATCGCATCAGATCAGTTCAGTTTAGATTAGATTAGATTAGTACGACACAGTGTTACACCCAAAATTGTTGTATCATGAGACATACCCTGTACTGAAATCCGCGGTCAGTGCGATAGTCTTAGCCATTACCACGATCACCTTTATCACCTTTAGAACCTGCAAATACATATTACGCAGTGAAATACATAATATGTATACATAGGTCTATACTCGAAGACCACCCCCATATAGGTCTATCATCGTTTACAGAGTAACTTTAAGTAAACTTTTCTATAACTATAAGTAATCGAAACCTACTGAACGATCATAGAATAAATTACCTCAACGTAGAAGACGTTTCTATGATGTCCAACAAGTGAAAGTCTACTAGCGTTAGATGCAGGCGGCCAACTGAACAGCTAAACAATTGTGGAATTATAACTCAAATAATAGATCTGCCTATAGAGCTTCTTCCAAATCGGACAGCCTCATTGTAAAGATGGCTCGCGTGTCTTACCCGGAGGCCCGGATGGACCAGGTCGACCTTCAGGTCCCATCTCCCCAGGCGAACCTCGTTCTCCTTGTAAGCCAGCAGGACCACGATCACCTTTCGGAATAAAAACAGGGCCAGTCATCACGAATATATGCTCAGCTCATATAATTCAAATTAGATATTCAACACTACATCAATCTGCTTGCCTGACTGTCTGAATGAACGAACGAACGAACGAACGAACAATTGCATGAACGAGCGAGTGAAAGAAGGATTTATTTTATCTTTTTATTTTATCTGATGCAAAAAAGATCCATCATAATAGAAATACAATTCAGAAGATAAATGGACATCCCTAGGGGGGGATAGAACTCGTTAAACTGGATCTTGCAGTCATGTAGTGAAAGGCGATGTCAGTGGATATCAGTGGATATCTCTGTACCTGGACATGCGCAGAGGGGATTTTAAGGAAAGTTCTCTCAGTAATTGTGACACACTCTGACAATATGAGGCTTAGGCCTAATTCGCAAAGCTTCGACTGCAGCGCGTAAGAATTAATGTATACCTGAGAGTGCGACTGTACAAACCTGGAATTCCTTGAGGACCTGGAACCCCTTGCCTTCCGGGTCTTCCAACTCCAGGAGGCCCTGGAGGACCGTGGAAGTCTTTGGACAGCTCATCCAGTCTCTCTGTGTAAGACAAGAAGTCAGCGTTTACCTTGTGCATCCATGGGAGGAAGTATGATGGAGGAAGAATTGGAAAGATGGGATTGATGGATGGACGGACAGATGGATGGATGCATTGATGGATAGTGGTTGAAGCGATGGACGAACAGATGTACGATTAAACTGAGTGAATAGATAGATGGATGTATACATGGATGAAGGAAAGAAATGAGGTGCAGTGAATGGTGGGATAGCGAATTCGGATAAGGGTTGTATGGACTGTTCAATTTAATAAGGATACTGAAACAGTACGCTTCTGGTTTCTAAAAATGGACTGTGCTTTAATCCAAAGAAGTCTGAAGTCGTTACACATGGCACCTCCTCATCAATAAAATCGATAGAGAACTTGAAAAGTCAACAATGCGAGTGCGGACATTTCATTATCAGGAACATTTAAGAGTCTTGGGTGAAACTGGACTCTGAACTAACATTTAACCAGCCTTTCACCGCTGTCTGCGCAGCACTGTATTTCCACATAAAAGCCATGCGTCATGTTCGACTATACGTGCCATCGGAACTAATAAAGACGGTCGCTTGTAGTGTAGTGAGAGCAATTAACTAGAATATTTTCTCGTGTTTTATCCATTCTGTGAATTTCTTCATTTCTGTCGTCTGGGAGAGTGTTTGTCTCTATGCTGACCGCTGTGACCCACCCACGCCTTCGAGCTCAACCGATGGACATATGGCGTGTTAATAAATGCGTTACTTTCTTACTTACTCACTTTCCTACCTACCTACCTACTTGCTTGCTTACTTAGTTACCGTAGCCTGCCTTACTTTATTTTTCCTTGCCTTGCCTTACGTTGTCTTACCGAAGTGACCTTGCCGAGTCTTAGCGGTGGGTCCTACCTTGAAGAACCTTGATGCAGATGTCTCTTACTTCGGCCGAGTTTATGCTGCGAGTCTGAAAGAAACGAGTAACAAGTATAGCCTACACATGAACGAAATCAAAGGTCAGGAAAGGTGATTTAATGTGAGATAAGGTAAGGCAGGGTTAGGTTAGGTAAACTGAGGTTAGGCTAGGCAAAGGAAAGCAGGTAAGATAAGGTCATGCAGGTAGGCCTCATAAAACAGTCACTGACTGAACACTTGTATGTGCGGTCAGACACTCGTTCTTCTCTCTCGGACATACGCTGCACTAGCTTCTGTTTCAAACCTTTGGATAAAACACTGCCTCATGCTCAACAACCCACCGCTAGTTAATGTAATGTAATGCGATGTAATGTAATTTAATGCAATGCAAAATGCACATTATATGCTTTAGCTGCATTAGCTGAAGTAGGGTCGAAATGTATTTGGCCTATCATACTTCCACACGCGCGCGCGAAGATTAACATAGACAACTTTAACGCTTATACTCTATATCGAGACAGGTCCAGGATTTTAACTTAGAGCAAAGGAAAAGTGGGAAATGGGGCATAATGATAAAACAAATGGACAAGATATCAGTCCGCTACGTTGAGGGATGTAGGCCTACTCCAATATTACATATAATGACTGGCTGTTCAGATAGCAACTTTGCATAAGCTAATTTTATGCATCAGTTTTATAGTGCCTTTTAAAAGAAAAGCCCCATAGAAATGGGTGATCAATTGATCATTCATTGTCAAAAATCATACCTGAGTATCTCTTGCCTGCAAACGCAAAACGAAGAAGAGTTTTAAAATTCAACATGATATTCTATTAACATTATCATAGCTAACGTCATCATGATGATTGCCCTTGTCATTGTAAGTGTCATTGTCATCCTCGTCTTTGTTATCGCCGTCATAATTATGATCGTCGTAGTCTGTCATTTTCATCGTCATCATGACTGTCGTCATTGTAAGCGTCATCGTTTCAGTCGTTGTCATCATCACTGCTAATAACCAAACAATCAAACAAATGATAAGCTGTAAACAGCCAAAAGAAATCGTACAGCACAAGTGGTTCGAAGCTGAAGAACAGAAGTCAACATATCTAATCTAATTGAACCTTACATCTAAAACCTAATCGCAGGAATTATATAGCGAAACTATAATAATCATCAAGGCACTGATCGATGGCCGCCGTTAAGCATATTCGGTGTGCAAGGCAAGATCCAGAGTGTATCCAGTCGCAAACCAGAAGGGGAATCTTAG
This sequence comes from Norana najaformis, assembly GCA_964023275.1. Classification (NCBI taxonomy): domain Eukaryota; kingdom Metazoa; phylum Annelida; class Clitellata; order Crassiclitellata; family Hormogastridae; genus Norana; species Norana najaformis. The sequence continues at coordinate 36,109,989 of OZ029913.1, read as the reverse complement.
AAGACACACACACACAGAGAGAGAGAGAGAGAGAGAGAGAGAGAGAGAGAGAGAGAGAGCGAAAGACTTTCCAAAAGTCTGGCTTCGGAAGTTGAACAGCTGCACACAGATACCAAGAACCCTCTTGATTCGTGGAAATGTCAAGGCCAGACAATCAGATCAACAGGTGATATGTTTATACAGACTGTTTCCTTCCTTGTTTCCTTCCTTGTTTCCCTCCCTCCCTCCCTCTCTCCCTCCCTTCCTCCCTCCCTCCCTCCTTCCCTCATTCCTTCCTTCCTTCCTTCCTTCCTTCTTTAAGTCCGTATGCTCACTGCTCTGTGTTGTCGGTCGGAAGCCTCCACTTCTTTGACCGTCCGCATGTTACCCATCCTACTTATAATCATCACCTTCATCTCTGTCCGTCAACTGCACGCTAAATCGTTTCTCTTCACACCTCCATCCCGAAAGCCGACAAAGCCAAGTCAAGAACAAATGAAAAAGATACAAAGCGGTCAGGAGAAGAGAAATGAAGGCATCAACAGATAAAGAAGGTGCAATGTATTTAAGGTAGAGGATTAAGAAACTGGCGTTGACCAAGGCAACGTCAGAGCTGGTGTTGCGTCTGATGACTGTCATGCGTCTTGAACTTACACGATGTTTTGTGCTATCGATTTCCTTCGTCTTATTTGTTTAACGGCCGGTAGTAGCTGCACTCTACCAGCAAACCTTCATCCTCCTGGAATCTTTAGGTGCACTGCATTCCACTGCACTGGACCGGAATTCGCTAACCTCACTCGACAACAAGATCAGAGATACACCTGAATGCTCACCGGAAGTCCAGGAGGTCCTGGAATGCCGGGTATGCCTCTGGGTCCTTCCGGTCCTTCCCTGCCAGGGATGCCTGGTGGTCCAGGTGAACCGGGACCCCCGGGGGACCCGGTTGGCCCAGTTGGACCTGGCGCTCCACGTGAACCCGGCTAAAAGAAAAACATACTCATTAAAACACGAAGAGCTACGTTCGCCAGTTGTGATATTCCTAAAAGACGCCGTCTGTCAGAATACATTTCTTGTACGTTCAGCGAAAGCAATGCGGGTATAGATGTCGAAAGTAGAATTACGGTAGGACAAAAGGAATGACTTTTTGCCTCACCATAATAAAACATCAAAAAGCACTGCTGGCCACTGATCCCAAGACGATCCTTTGTTCAATTGCTGTGAATGTATTTTCTCTTCAGCCGACAAAACCCCGGAACAACGTTTTTGGCGAGTTTCTCTGGAGTCCTGTAAACATGTCTAGTTGTCTACTACATTTAGTGTTTAACCTTCGATGCAAACACAATAGAAAATTAAAGTAAGCAATGCATATAGAGGCTATTTATGTCGTTCCTACCTGTCCAGGTGGACCTGGCGCACCCCCTTGACCCTAAATAAACAAAAGACAACACAAGTTATTCATACTCATTACCTTCACATCTTTCTTAAGTTTGCAAGTCAATCGTACATTTATGTAGCTCCACTTTTACAGACAAATATCACTGAATGCTGCTCAGGCACATGCTTATTAAGGACTTGCTCTAAAGTGTAACATTAACCTGAGAGGGAAAGCTCAAGACGGTGAATAAGCCAGGCAGATGTCCAACTGCTAATCATGAGAGCAAGTAAATTGTGGTATCTTCATTCCTTGACGCATCTTACCTCAGTATTTATACCATGGAGCATGGAATGCTTTAAATGTTTAAACGGAATTATATAGCCTTACAGTATATCTCACATTACGCTGTCTCACACCTTACAATAGTATTGAAATTTGACACAGATGGTTTCAGATGACATTTCTCCCATGTGCTAGTCCCTGCAACCATTGTTGCTCTTATGAAATTCGACCGAACTCAGAGATACAGTTACCCACCCGTAGTACACTCACCCATTATGCATTGCCTTCCTTAATTCTACCAAACTAGAACAAGACGAAAGATGTTGGTTTTCAGAAACTGGTGGATAAAGGAAGATGAAGTAATAGTTCCATCACTCTTATGTGGAACTACGAAAGTACCCAAGGTTAGAGCACCTGAAGAAGATATAACCCTACCTTACTTAATCTTCCACACTTGATCTGACCTGACCTCACTTGAGCCGACCTTTGACCTAACTTCAGCTGACCTGACCTTGCCTTTGCGTTATGAGTTCACTTACTGGTTGACCCGGTTGTCCGACTTGTAGTAAGATGACGTTCCCATTTGATGTTTTGTTTTCATTGTCATCAGTCGATCCCTTGTTTTCCAAAAGAAATCGCAGAGTTAAACACCTGAAGTAACTTTTGAAAAAATTACTGAAGCGTTTAAAGAATAAGCAAGCATACACATAAACAGACTAAGGCTGAGATACAGATAAAGACAACGAGAGACAGACAAACAGTGTCGACATTCTTTCCAAGTTGTTAACGATCGGGCTTCAAACCGTCGACTCTCCTGATTTGTAGCGTAGCGTTAACCAGAAGAAAGACACACAGTCTTTGATTTCTGATTGTACTTTAAGAAGAGGTCAATAGCAACAGTACTTGCATCATCACAAATTTCTACACGCACGAATTTATCTTAGCCATTTGTAGCAACTTAGCACACCACAGACTTTGACCGGTACAAAATCTTAGCGCTCTCTCAACAATGTTTGTGCGACTGCATTTTATATTCTTTCCCGTCACGACAGCATACCAGTTCCGATTGGTTTAGACCGGTCACGTGACTCATCACAACGCATGCTCAATGTCGTGTGCCTGGGAACAGCCGTTATTACGTCAGCGTGAATATATTCAAAACTTTCCGCTGTTGTGCAACATTGGTTTTTCCAAGCACCCACTAACTCATCACCGTCAGCCAAAATTACATTCAAATTACCTTCACATCTTTCTTAAGTTTTCAAATCAATCTCAGATGATTTGTCAATGGAACACAATGCAAGGATATAAAATAAACTGTCAAACACGAAAAATCATGGTTACAAAAAGCAACCTTAACTTTGAAACAACCAATTAGAAGCGCCAGAGACAATCTGCTACGTTAGACAGTTGGACAATGTTGTCCATTAGAATTGTCAGTAGTTACCCGAGCAATGTTTCATAAACCAGCAAATAAAGATGAACCCCCGTTGTCGCATCCGGCACCTCCTATACCGCAAAAGGTATCGACGTATGTCTACGATCAGGTGGCAAATCATCATTTTTCAGATATTGATTCCATCTTTCGCCATTCCAGATGCTTCAGGGTGACCCAGTGTATTGAATCGTGAACTACTCTCATCGGTTTAATAAATTCTTGTGTTAGACTGCCTGTGAAATTTGTGCCTTGTTCACTTGTGTTGAATGTTGGTACCTCAACGTTCACAGATGACTCCAACAATGTATCACAAACAACTTTTCCTCATTTTCTTACGCAATAACACTTTTGGCTTGGAAGACTCAGAGAAATAGAGATAACCACAGGGACAGACAGAAACATAGGACTGATACTAATTCTTTGATAGATATGACAGAGACAGAGATACATACAGACAGATACTGAAAGCGGCATGTAATGAAGACAGAGCCGGGGAAAAGATATAGACCAATCTAAATGGGGTGGCGCCCTTTCAAACGGACAGCGGTGGTGAAGAATCTCACCTGATATATTTTTGAAAAATGAGCAGGTTTTATATACGGTCGCAGGCACATTTATATTTACATTTAGACAAACAAATAAATGCAGATCACTTGAAGCGTCCTGTATTCAGTCGTCTGCCAATTCGAAGCAGGTGCGTTCAGTGAGCGCCCAGTGTGCGGTGCAAACTCAAGTTCTCATCTGCGATTGCGGCCGTTAACACTCGACGAAAACTGTTGCAACAGATCTCTAGACTAAGGGTCACTTCGGAGGACCTCCCTTTGAGAGGTTCCTTACCTAAGAGGCGCTATGTAAACAATAGATGCACTGATCATCGCGCGGCTAGTTTGACTTCAATAGGATGGCGGCAGAAAAGTAGTCTGATAACAACATGCACTAAACAATGTGGCTGAGGAACTTGATTGCAGTTAACCGTGAACAGATCGTTCTTCTACACGTTCAGATAAACAGCCATCTAGCAGTCTGGCAGCTGGATGTGTCTCAAGGGTGAACGACTGGTCGGTTCAGTTGTTGGGTAAAGTATTCATAATAAATAATCCCAGTATAGTTCCCAGTTGACTTGTTAATCTGTATAGCCAGCCTGAACTTATATAGCGCCATGGAGAGGTTAGACCAGCTATATATGCATGATATTTACTGAATACCTACTACCAAGCGCACTGCTGCAACCTCTGTATTCTGTTAAAATGTAGTTTGAAAACTGCGCACTGAAGATCGTGAAACATGGATTTCTGATTCAGTCCTAGATACCGCGTATGGAAGACACAGATCATCCATTTTAGTACAACGAAGCAGCTGTCCATCTGGCGGCGATAAATCAAAATACAAATAATTCGGTTTATAATTTGCCTGACTCACCGCTGAAGCCACTCCAGGAGGCCCCGGCGGACCCTAAAAGAAAGTTACACAGTAAAGATTTATGCGATTATTGAATAATTGACCGGTTTTAAAACATGCGCTGATGCTCAGTCGATGAAAGACAGACAGACAGACAGACAGACAGACAGACAGACGGACGGACGGACGGACGGACGGACGGTATGGACATATGGGATAGACGTGAGTTCAAAGAAGGTGCGATTAGATAAGTGGTCCTACCGGTGGTCCAGTTGGTCCTCTAAGACCAGTTTGTCCAGGAAGTCCATGCATCCCGACTGGTCCCTGCGCACCGGTACAAACAGCCAGAAACATCAACACAATTCCTGCGACACTGAAACAAGTCTTGTTAAGTTAAGATTGTCTAAAATCTATGTTGTAAGGTCTTTTACAAGATTAGTTGAAATTTCTTTTCGGTTTTAATCATTCGAATATTTAATGTCATTTTCCTCTTTTCTGAACGGGGATTGAACTGATTCATTTTATTTGATTAAAATCTTTCTTTTAATGCAAATTCTTAGCGACCTGCTGTGTCTTACTATATCTAATCCCATCGTCACCAGTGAAGTTAACGAGGTCAGGAACCACGAGGCCGAGTCCAAGACCAATGAGGCCGAATCCAGGGCCCATAAGGCCGAATCCAGGGTCCATAAGGCCGAATCCAGTAGCCATGATGGCCAATCCAGGATCCATGAGGTCGAGTCCAGTATCAAGATGCATTAATCCAAAGCCAAAGTTGACCCTTGATATTTATTTTAACTTATGATAGTAGTAGTAGCAACACTGGTAGTAGGAGCAGCAGCAGCAGTAGTAGCAGTACTACTGCTACTACTACTGCTACTACTACTAATAATAATAATAATAACAGCAATAACAGCGATAATGATGATGATGATGATGATAATAATAATAATAATAATATTAATAATAATAAAGTATCAAAATGTCCTCTACTGTTCTGCACAGTATTGTATCATATTGCATTGTATTATCAGCATATGAATTGTGATAATGACAATGATAGGCCTAATTGCCTAATTATAATGAAAATAAACATAATAATAATGATGTTAAATGTTACCGCAGTTCCCGGTGTTCCTGGTACTCCAGCTAATCCAGGGTTTCCTCTTTCACCTTTGTCTCCCTTGAAAGCAAAATTGAAAAGTCAACCATGCAAACAGATCAGTCTACACTTTGCGCAGTATACGTCAGAGGCCCGGGGTATAGTTTGCATGGGCCACCGAAGGGTTAAACCGCCTCTGCTTTCAGGGACGTCTCTCGTATGCTCGGTCTCGTCTTTAAGGCCAAACGTCATGGTCTTGTCTCAGAGTATACCTAGGTCCCAGTCTCGTCTCGGAGAAGTTAGGTCTCGGTATCGGTCTTGTATCAGACTGCCACGCGAACGTCTTAGTATCGTCTCGGTCTAAAGGGTTTCATGGCATTCCTGAAAGTAGCATTATATAAGAATTTATATCGCATTTGCAGCGCATTTGAGAGGCACTAAAAAGGCGCTATATTCAGTGTTTACATAAACGCATACATATACTGTAAAATCATTTATGTATATTTACATAAATGTACATTACATATACATTTATATCAGTTGTTTAGTTCATACCTTGGTTCCAGCAAGACCGGGCATACCCTGCTGCCCATCGCGTCCAGTTGGTCCCTTCATTAACACAAAATTATACGAATATTATATAATAGACCAATATATAATGTGATGTATAAAATATGAATGCTTATATATATCTATATCTGGTGATTTCATGGACCCGATGACGTTCAATCTCTCTAGGCGTTCAAAATAAAAAATCCGCAATTATCGATAGCTTTTGAAAAATTGATGTCATTCGCAAGAGGTTCCCTCGAGTGGCCCTATATGAATATCAGATTACAGAGAAGACTATAGCGGAAGATGGCAATAGGTGGCGGAGGGTTCAGAGGTTATTCGTCCATGGTTCAGATGAAGCGCCTCGAACTTTGCCCAAATATTATTGTGACTAGATCGGCAGGAGATCGTAGGTATCTAGCACTGTACTTGTAATAACTTTGTAATCATAACAGGACAAATGTATAGCACTTCTCGGCAATCTCTCAGTCAGCAAGTAAGTCAATTAGTCAGTCAGTCGGTAGTTAGATAGTCGTTTGGTCAGTAAATTAGTCAGTCAGTCAGTCGGTCATTCATTCATTCATTCAGTGAACCAGTCTATTAGTAAGAAGGCCTATTAGTAAGAAGGCCTAAGTAAATTAGTCAGTCGGTCGGTCGGTCGTCGGTTCATCTGTCTCTCTATTTGTCAGTCTTGGCTATTAACAGAGGAGGGTAAGACCTCGCGATATTGAAATGTGTTTGGGTGGAACCGAATGACGTCCGAGACTCAGCAGGGCGTGACGCGTTGCCACGATAACAATTGGCTATACATGGCTTAACAGGTAGCGCGTGAAATAACTTTGTCGGTTCTAATGACGAAATCGAATACGTCTTCGTTTTATTGTTTAATTAATCACCTGAGCTCCCTTGTCTCCAGGTCTTCCGTCTTTTCCATTGACTCCACGCTCTCCCTGCAAGAAGACAAACGACGTCTATAAACGTCCAAAAGCTTTTCCATCTCCGCTGTAGATGAACGGAACGACTACGCCTGAAGCATCCTGTTTATTAGCTACGCCATAATGACGCTATATAAATCTGCACACAGCCTACAGCCGCCCGCTGCTAACTTATATCTGGGATGTGGAGATTCTTTAGTCTCGCTGATAAAAACAGCCTCTACGTGTGTTTGGCCTTTCACTCAAAACTGAAAACATTCCTCTTTCACAGATCCTATTCTGACACCCCTTCTTCCTCTTGTCTCTCTCTCCTCTCCAACCCCAAACACCACCCCCATATCTGCCACGCTGTCTCTCTGCTTGACTTTTGGATCTTGACCTGGAACCGAACCCTTTTTGCCTATCGATTTTGTTTTGACTGAGCGCTTGTGAATAAGCTGGTCCCCGCGGCGCGGCTTTCGTTGGGCGCTATAGAAATCTCGGAATTACTATTACGCTTACGATTACGATTGTAATAAGACCTTAGCACACAAAAGAAAGACGCATTTTTGTCAGAGAATGGCTCTAAATAAAACTAAATAAATGAACGAATGGGTAAAAGCATGTGGTGCATCAAAGAGGTCTTTGTATACCGTTTCTCCCGGTATTCCCGGTTCACCTTGCGGCCCCTAAAATACATGCAAAACAATCCAACTTTAAAGTCAATCCCAAAATTTTCAATAAATCTCTATTTTGTTATTGGCGCCGCCGTCATCGTCGTTTTTGTTGCCGGTGGTGTTGTTCTTCGTTTTATTTTTATTCTTCGTCTCGTTTTTTATACGAGGTAAGAATGATCCTTCAGGAACAAAAAATCGTACATTAAGGGGTAAAATGTTACTTCTGGGAAATCAGGGTTAGTCCTGAAGACCATCCAGAAAGTACTTCTGATAATAATGGCATTGCGGCGTTGGACACGGATGGAAAGGTATTAGAAAAGTAATGTGTTTCTCATCGACCATCTGAGACAGCTAACCGTTGACGGCCAGTGTCTGAGACAAAATCTGCTCCCTTGGCATTAATAGTCCAGAAATACGTTACAGCAACTCAGGGAAAGCCATAAATTAGGCATACATTATTTTGTGTTAGCAACAGACAAAATGCAGTTAGTGATTGAGCACATGAGTAGGACTGATATTTATATGACTCACAGGTGGACCTGATGATCCTGGGCTACCTGGTGGTCCCTGTGGTCCAGGTGGACCAGGTGAGCCAGGTGTTCCGCGATTTCCACCAGTCGCCTGTGAAATAGAAATGCAACACAGAGTAATCAGTAACAATTGGGCGCGTAGTATAGTCGTATTGTGTTTGTGATTACATTGTAGTTGCAGCTGTATCTACGGTGCGACTACAGTCGCAATACAGCTACATTACGCAATAACAGTGCACATCACAATACTACAACGAAACAACAAAACTCTACTGTATTCAAATCTATCATCCTACATCTAAACGCAGCCTACATACTTTCTCTTTAAAAAGAGTAGACTTGGCACTGTGAATATGATCCAGGTAAACATAAGGAGCTGAGTAACGTTGAGCGCGGTTAGATGGTGACCGTTTATGTAATATCATACCACTTACGTTAACTTAGCCCGCCATCGCACCGTGGTCAAAAAATGAACTTAAGGTTAAGACATAAGATAAGTTCTGTTGTTGGATAAACTGGCTAAAGAGTAATTGGACCTCGAACCCCTGGGGAATTTCCAGCACTTTCTTATAGAATGTTATTAATGCTGACTTATGTAAAGGTAGCATTTAAACAACATGCATGAAACTAATCTATAAAGATTACAAACTTTTAAGACTATACAGTAAAATAAAACACAGTTTTACCCAATGCCTTTGTTTTTACTAGACTCATGAGTCACCATCACAATCAATATGCTTACCCCCTGTGCTCTTGTGTCTCCTTTCGAAGACCCTGGAGGTCCTGGTGGCCCCGGATTTCCCTGAAAACAAACAATTCACTCGATAATCGACGGCGAATTCAGAAACTTCCTTTGACTAAGAATTTGTGTAAATAATGGTATCGTAAAAGTAAATAAAAGATGAGGCTCTTGATGACGTTAGTATGGCCGGTGTCGCTATACGGATGTGAGAGCTGGACTTTGAGGAAGGAGGAAGAGAGGAGGATAGAAGCGTTCGAAATGAAATGTCTAAGAATGATCATGCAAATATCGTGGATGGAAAAGCGGTCAAATGAATGGGTACTGGAAGCGGCTGGAGTAGAGAGGAATCTTTTGAAGACAGTAAGGAAAAAGAAATTGATCTATTTTGGCCACATCATGAGGAAGGAGGGAACATGCATCGAGAAGGAGATAATACAGGGCACAATACCGGGAGGACGGAAAAGAGGAAGACCGAGAATAAACTGGTTGGGCAACATCAGGGCATGGACTGGGCTAACAATGGAGGAGATGCTCAGGCTGGTGGAGGACAGAGGACACTGGAGGAACATTGTGCATGATGCGGCCGAATCTCGGATCGAGGAAGGCTGAGAATGGATGGATGGAAAAGTAAATATTCGACTGTTCTGTAAACGCACGTTGGTATCGGAAATTTTTATGACGTCATATAGATGACTCATCAGGATGTTGACTTGTTTGTGATTGGTTGGTGGATTTCCCGATATATATATAATATATATAAAATATATATATATATAGAATGATGGCGAGTGGTTTATGACTTTATGTGGTCTCGATATGTTAACATTACTGAGGGATCCTGTATACATAATCCCTCGCAAATACCGTTCTATTCTTGCAATGTATAAAAGCGCCACAACATGCGTAAAAATCCGACCTATATATTCATGTCTGCCTGAATACATCTCTGTATTTACATTGTACACTGTATATAGCCTATAGGTCGAGTTAAGTTCCAATCTATAAACACGTGCCTGCATGAACATGGTTCTATTCATAAAATATATATAAGACCTCACATTATAAGTTTAAATCTGACCTATATATGCATGTCTCTGTTAATTGGGTCCTATTCTTACTTAATATGTATGATTCTACTCTGAAAGTTAAAATCCGACTTTATATAAATTGCCAGGTAAAAACGGTTCTAGCTTGGAAATGTATATGTGATCTTATAGTACAGCTTCAAAAATGATACTGTATATTCCCTGTCCCCTCAAATTAGGCTCTTTTCTGAAACTTTTGTGGTGCAATACATTACATTATTTCCTCAAAATTCTTAGGGTTTCGCTGCACAACTAAAAAATTAGACCACTTATGGTCATTTAGCAGCGATCTGTGATAACAAAGTACCATCTTATTACAATGTGCACGGCATCGTTTATGCTTACCGGATCTCCTTTCTCGCCCTTTTCGCTTGGAGTTCCAGGTTCGCCTGGCAGACCTCGTATACCCTAAGACGCACACAACACGCACACTTAATATCACTTATATTATGCTCTGGCTTCACAGAGATACTGGAACACGTTTTCATATGAACAACGTCATAGGGAAAACATATGTGAAGCTTATTTTATGCAACATTTATACATACTATTGATAGAAGAATAAATTATTATTGCAATAACTAAAAGTTATTTTGCGCATGTAATTACACTCAGTATGAGGAGCACTGGCTTCCTGTTGAAGACCCTTCTGGAGAATCTGGCTTCACTTTTCCAGTCTCTCGAGCAAACTAGATTGGCGATCATCAGATAAATAGATGTGAAGGACTTTTGAAAGGTGCATAAAAGCGCTACATAAGTATATTGACAATTGAAAGATTGGTATGATATAAATCACTGTCGTAACCAACATTTGCACAAAAGCTGAATTATATTAAGCCATACATACTTTGTTTCCCATGACGCCTGGAAATCCTCGTGTGCCTTGCTCTCCAGGAACTCCCTATAAAGTATATTATGTCAAGTCGACAACCGGAGAATTACTGGCGTTCTACTCGCAATTGCAATAAACTAAGTGCATTTACTAAACAAACATTCTTAACATTCTTGTATTCAATGAGCTACTAGCTCATTGTTTATAGAATGTGTTACTAAGCGTAAATAAAATATTCCTATTAGGAACATTAAAGATGTGCTCATTCACCAGCGCGTTTACCCGCGTTATTAAATACGGCTAAATTCAATATCTTACAGTCTGTCACAAGACAGTTTAAAACCCTATAAGATTTATCCCAAATATTTCAACTCAATAGGCGACTTTAGAAAATGAATGAATTTGTATTATTTTTTCGCCTTTCAAGCTTGCGGGAATGGCGCTTCGACCTCCATAACAAAACACTGGCTTTGTTGCAAATATGAAACTCTTTGGTTTAAGGCAAGTCCTTACCGGTTCGCCCTTGGGACCCGGGTCACCCGGGTGTCCAACGGGTCCAATTTCACCCTGAAAATAATGAAATTATAAATTTAAAGTCTTCAAGTGGAGAAACTTTTATGTGCGTTTCAACTGGAAGGTTATCAGCACAGCGTTCATCAACGCATCTGAGAGGCTTTTCTGAGAGGCGCTGTACACATTTACTTTAGATTGAACAACCTCCTGTGCACATTGCCTCGCCCCAAAAAATCGTTACTGATCTAAATATTTCAAACTCCGCATTAACACAAATGGTTCGATTACGACTGCAAATACAAATTCAAACGTACACGAAAACGCAATCCAATCAAGAATTTGTATATCACGGTAACGAAAATTATTAAATAACTATAAATATACAACCAAACATCTAAAAATATATAGCTCTGGCGTAGCGTATCTACGCTAAATATGCGATAGGTTGTTAGAATAAGATGGCATTACCTTGATGCCTTGTGGTCCTGGAGGTCCTAGGTCTCCTTGATTGCCTTTAAGAGCCTGCAAGGAGAACAAGGTCGGCCAAGATAAAAACCTACTCTCTGTCTGAGTGCACGATTGGATTATTATTCTGTGTAAGCAATCGCGTCTTGAATTCCGCGGAACATAGGGGAAATTTAGTCTTGCGGACTTATATGTACATATATGAGTTGATTTGGATTAAATATTTTTTCAGATGTTGTGATTATTAATTTCTTGAAACTCATAAAAGTTTTCGCCGTTCTTGCGCTGAGCACTACCTGCTGCGTTCGATCGTGGCTACCGTGGAAAAGTGATTCATTCACTGGTAGTCAGATCAGATTCTGTCAGGCAGACTGAAACGATATCAGAGGAAGAGAAAGGGTCAATCAGGCTGACCTTTGATCCACACCTTCTAGACTGTATAGTATACCGAGATGGCTTTTTGACATATTCTAACCATATATCAATGTGACCAACACAGTGACATAAATAACAGACGGGTGAAACTTGCCACCCACCCGATAACTGGTTCTAAATATTTGCCACCCTTGTGAAATGGGTTTGTTGAAAACAGCTACAAGCCTAACAGCTTAAAAACAAGCCTAACAGCTTAAAAACGACGTACAAAGCTTAAACTGCTACTAAGCTTTATCTATACCATTTATGTGGCGCCGCTGAGAGACGCTATACAAATGTTCTGTTACAATTACATTTATTATATACAGACTCAAATTGTACCATATGTTGTCCTTAAGACAGATTTTAAAAGTAAAATGTTAGTTACATCTAAAAGTTTACTTTGTTGAAGTCAATTACTTCGCACAATATTTAGGTTATAATTGTTAACGGCCCGTAGTCCGGTAAGTCTAATAGGTCATTGTTTGGCTTCATCTTTGAATCCTGCGCTCACCTTTTTACTGACGATTGGCTCGTTTTTTGAAATTGACACTGCGCTCTACAGAAGAAACATTAGATTTAATCGCATTATTGTAATTATTGCGGTATATTTATGTATCAGTTGAAGTCAAAGCTAGCAAAGATGAAGGCGAATTGGTTGGAATGGCGATGGTGGTGGTAGTTATGAAGACGAATATGGTGCCGATAAAGATAGTGATGACAAAGATAAATGGCCAAAACAACCAATGAATGTTGTGGACCGTGCGTCACTCACCTGTGGTCCTGGCGGACCAGGTGGACCGGGGTTCCCTGGTGGACCAACTGGACCTCGGTCACCCTACAACATCCAGGAACACTCCGTCACAAAAGTCGATTTTTGTTTTATTTATTTGACTCAGCCAAAAATGCAGTAATGATAACATTATTATACTTTTATGTTTAAAAATAAATTATGATATATATCGAATAGAGAGAACAGAGGAGAGGAGGAAGAGTGCGAGAAAGAAGAGATACTGTCACAGTTCCATAGAGATAACTTATCTTTTGAAGCAGAATTCAAACTGTGCTGGTCGAGAATTGCCAGATAAAGGAAGGAAACTTGAGATAAACTGCAGGTAAATGAACGAAACTTGTTCTGAAGAAAGGGGAACTTCAGGGCGTCGGCCATCCGGCAACCGCAGAAGAGGCAGAGTCGGATCCTGAGACAGAGCTTTACAGTACAGTGTTGCCTTGCTTAAGGAAGTGACCAATCCCAAACCTTCTTTGGAGGCTTTAGTTATGAAAACCGCGGCTTTCGTTTTATATGGACAGAGATGGGGTACAGAACGGTCTTCCTACGTAGAGAGTAGAAGGAGTAGTGATGTAGGTGGCTCTGGAAGTAGAACTGGGTTGGAGTCACCACCGCCCAGCGAAGTTATTTTTGGACCGCTACGGCCACAATTCTACCATTTATCACAAAATCCAGTCAGATAGTACTCTACAAATAAAACCTTATAGGATATTCAGTGAAAGTTGACTACTTACCGATGGTCCTTCGGGACCCGGTGGCCCCTGTGGCCCCATTGGACCCGGAAATCCAGGTGGTCCCTGAAGCAAAAACCAGACTAAACAAGAAAATTCGTAAAGTAATTGAACTTAGGGGTCACATGAAAACGAAAATAAATGCATTTATTTTAGTTTTTTACTAGTTTGTTTTAATAGTTTGAAGTAAGACTAGCCTTCGGGTAACACAGGTGACAGATTGTGTTTGCTGCTACCAGACAGTACTTTCAGGGAAGTGGAAATTTACATGGATGAATGATTCTTTGGCTAATTCGTTAACCAAAGAAAATTCACGTCTAAACATCTAAACAACAGGCAAATGATTTTATTGGCTTGGTTTCTTTTTGTTATTAATTTGAATGCAAGTTGTTATGAAGTTTTCCGGGGTGTCTCTTTTTTCCACTCACCGTGTATAGCGTCAACAAATGTGACACTTAAATGCTTACTTAGTTCCTGTAGTGTAGGCTATTGCGATGTATTGTACTGGGTTAAAGCCGAGCAGTTTTGTTCAGCTGACGTAAAAGCCGCATTAGTTGTCTGGCTAATGGAGAAAGTTGGTACGTTTAGTGGCAGAAAAATGTGTCCTAGAGCGACTTTTGATGTCTGCTGCAACCAGACAATATCATTCTCAAGAACGCGCTGATGCAATATTAATGTAGGTCATCGCAAGAGCGTCACTGCGAGTTACAAATAGAAATAACGAGACTGGAAACTTTATATTCGACATCGAAAGCAGTTATAAAGGTCTTTCTAGAATGACTCCGTACTACACGCAGTTATGAATATGAAGTGGATAGGTAAAGGTGGAGTAATATTATAAGGAGATTTATAAAGCGCCAGATAATGTAACTCGATACATAGCCAATGCGCTAGTGGAGTATATAGTGTCCTTAGAGGAAATTATACAATTTTGGCTGATAGAAAATTCTGCGTAAATCAGCCAAAGTGCGAACAACAGGTATTTTTATTGCATTACGAACATTATGCCTATTTATGAACCTCCTCGACCGGCGCTACATCATTGGCTGCATTCTCGTTTCGAGCCGGCGACCCCAGGGAGCTAATATAAATTTATGCAATGTACTGAGACGGTGGCAGTAATGGAAAGACACATTCGCAACTGGCAGGGTAAGATAAACCAGAAGCCAGGCTACAGCGGGTAAGGAAGTTGAAAGAGTCGCGTCTTTAGTATACACCTGAATGACATCAAAGAATTGACAGAACGAAGTGAAACGGGTAATGAATTCCACAGCTTTGGACCAGCTACCGGGAAACCCCGAGGGCCCAACAATATTCGGATACAGGGCACATCAAGAGTCACAGTCCATTGATCGAGTGCAATATCTATTATTATGAGGAGTGAGCATGGAACGTATATAGGTCAGCTCATTTAAATGCAGTACTTTGTCAACTTTAAGACAGATTTTGAAACGATCTCTTCGCTCACTGGGCAGCCAGTGCAGTGAATGTAATATTAGCTTGATATGCTGATATTGTTGAATTGCTGATTGTGTTCACTAGAAGCCATAATAAACTGTCGATAACAGACAATTCAACTGAAGCGTGACATCGCAGTTTTCAAATAGGCATCGACAGCTACAATCCGAATTTCTGGCGATTTTGAACATCTGCAAAAGGAGCAGGCATTGCAGCAATTTGCTGCAACAAACTACTGCATTGACTAACTAGCTAGCACGGTCCGTGCACGGGAACCTTAAATGGCGTGGCGCCCATTCGAACGGGCAGCGGGGGTGAAGGATCTCACCCGATAAATTCATGGTAAAATGAGCAGGGTCGTGCGGTCGCTATAGAAAAACGTGTACATTTATATTTATATTTATTGACGGGGCCACCAAGAAGACGATATTATACCGACAAAATGCCCGAACACTGCAAATCGTCGCCGTTTACAACAACCGAGATTTTATCAGTTATCTATGCGGGAATGCACACAACATTTCCTATTAACTCATTTATGTGAACTGTTTTTTATTTCAATTTAGAATTATAAATTATATTGACAAGAAATAACAAGTGTTAAATGTTTTCTTCATTTACGTATTTGTTAAATTTGAGAGCTTTAAAACTAGGGGCTATTTTTCTGGGGTTATTGGCCCGAGGGGTTTTGTCTAGGGTGTTATTATCCCAGAACCGTCTGGTTTTACCACTTAGCATCTGGTCGTGCATTTGCAATTCCAATCATCTTTATGACTACAAAAATTCCAAAGCCTTTTAATAGTAATCTCTAATCAATGCTCGCTGTCTATTACAGTAGACACTATAATATGTGTGGATATAACGCCCAGAGTCGACATATTATACGTATTATACATATTATTCTAAAGCCTTGTAAAGACTATCCAACGGAAGCCATTTGGTGCAGTGAGACTCTCTTTTCTTATTGAAAAGTGGCTGCCCTTCTGATTAGAGCAACTATGTTTTGTGAGAGGAGCGAACTGGACGCATTAGTTGCTGTTGGTAGCAAAACATAAACTCTTAATTAAATGGATATAAGTTGTAAGGTCAAGGGTTGAATTCGATGGTGGTCAAACTGTTGCTCTAGGGTTGCCTGGTTAGTTTTACGCGTAGATACTCACGGTGACACCAGGAACTCCCTGAATGCCAGGCCGCCCTGTCGGTCCGGCCTCTCCCTGCAGCCCAGGTGGACCCACGTCTCCTGGATGACCGGGAGAACCAGGCGGACCCTGTGAACACAAGAAAATCATTTAGTCATAGAAAGTATCGATTCTTAAAACCTCAAATAGATCAAACACGACTGCATACCAAGGCAGACAGACAAGCAGAAAGACGGACAGACAGTCAGAAAGACAGAGAAACCAGTGAAGATAGACAGACATGCAGACAGACAGACAGACCAAGGCAGACAGATCAAGGGAGAGACAGGTAGACAGACAGACCACGGCAGAAAAACATACCAGGCAGGCAGACAGAACAGAGAAGTCAGTTTCACAATAAACTGTCTTCTCTTCTTCTCTCTTCCGTCAGGCGTGTGCCGACGATGAGGTCTGAACAAGATGTCTCCACTTTGCTCTATCCTTGATTGTGTGAATGGCGGTTCTTATGTCCAATCCCTTGATTTCCAGGTCTTCTCTCACATTGTCCATCCATTTCTTGGAGTGTCTTCCTCGGTTCCGTGTTCCTTTCACATGGCCATAGAGTGCCCTAGCTGGTAATCTTCCACTGTCCATCCTCGTTACATGCCCAAACCAAGCCAGTCTTCATTCTCTAATCCTGTCCACCAATGTCTTCCTCTGTCCCAGCTCTTCTCTGGTCACCTCATTACGAATCCTCTCACGTCTGCTTCTACCCAGGATTCTCCTCAGCCAGTTCATTTCCGCCACTAGCAGTCTCCTTTCATCCTCCTTCCGTGTGCACCAGCACTCTGATCCATACAGCAGCACCGGGATGACAAAAGCTTCGTACAGTTTTGTTTTTGTCTTTGTTGATATATTGTCTGTTTTCCACATCTTGCTCAGTCTCCCAAACATTGCCGATGGCAGACCAATCCTTCGTTTTATATCTTTTGTGCATTGTGCGTCTTCCGTTATTAATCCTCCTAGATACACGAACTCTGTAAATTGTTCCAACTCCTCATTTTCTACTTTCACCCTCAACTCCTTGTGTTGTTTCCCAATACTCATTGTTTTGGTTTTCTGCACGTTTATTTTAAGCCCAAATCGTTTACTGGCATCATGTACTCTGTGTGTTAGTTCTTGTACATGTTCTGGTGACTCCGCAACCAGATCGACATCATCCGCGAAACGCAAATTGTTTA
This sequence comes from Norana najaformis, assembly GCA_964023275.1. Taxonomy (NCBI): domain Eukaryota; kingdom Metazoa; phylum Annelida; class Clitellata; order Crassiclitellata; family Hormogastridae; genus Norana; species Norana najaformis. Next base: position 36,092,353 of record OZ029913.1, on the reverse strand, counting down.
GTATTTGCCCGTTCACTGCGACCCCTGTCTCTACAGACATGCAAGGCTCATCACTGCCTCCAGAAGCAAGTTGAACAAATATGGTGACAGGCCACATCCTTGTCTTACTCCTACCGTAACTCTGAACCATTCCGTCAATTCTCCGTCCACTCTGACTGCACTCATCGACTTGCTGTAAAGATCTTCTAACAGCATCATTAGTTTCTCTGGAATTCCATAATTCCTCAATACCTGCCACAGGCCCTGTTCCCACACGCTGTCGAACGCCTGCCTGAATTCTGCGAAGTTGTTATACAATGTTCTGTTTCTTTCATAATATTTCTCCTCCAGCTGCCTGATTACAAATAGTTGGTCTATTGTGCCTCTTCCAGCCCTGAAACCCGCTTGTTCCTCAGCCACCACCTCCTCGACGTACCTCCTCAGACGCTGCTGCAGTATCCCAATATCACAATATCCCAGTATCACAATAAACTGTAGAATTTAAGTAACAGGTTGATATAATGAGCGTGTGGGTGTGTCGAGATTGAAAGTTAATGGACTAAAGCCTTGCTGAAAGTAAAGCTTAAGTATACCAGTATTGATTGACAGGTTCCAGTCAATAATTATCAGGTTGTTTTACCTGTGATCCGTTAAAGCCTGCAGGCCCAACTGGACACTGAAGCTGGCATTTGCCTTCGACCGCCAGCTGAGAAAACTACAAATCAGATCAAACTGTAGTCAGTTCGGAGCTCAAGCTAAACAATAAATTGCAGGTTTATTATAGTTATGTGTGTTATAACGTAACTGCTCACTTATTACAAGGCTCTGTCAGCAGGCGTGGTTCTGGTAAAGTAAGTAAAGATCTTGCGTCCCATAGCGGAACTCATGCCAGGCGCTCATTTCCATTTCCTTGGCCTTTGAGCCGGCAATGGAAGCATCCCAAAGACTGGGCCAGTGCATTCCAGGACTTCCATTTATTTCTCTGCTTACGCTGTTACCAAATTATGTAGCTTGGTGACAGAGGCACTTGTGTGCAAACAATTTTCTCATGGTCATTATACACGCAGTCGTTTGATTACAGACCCAGAGGGCTAACTGAATGCACCACTGTGTCGCACATGGTCCTGCCGTTGACGAATATTTCGGCTGAAGCGCAAACACAACAGCAGCATTCCAAAAAATGAGGAGGGTCAAGGTCATACAGTCGTTATAGAAAAACGTGAACATTTACATTCACATTTAACTAGCGGAGATACTTTCCACATGGGAGACATGGCTTGACAGCAAACTCACTTTCATTTGGCACACGTGGAATCCGACTAACAGAAATGCTCTGATGCCAAGGTCCATTGTTATTTGGGATTCAATGTAGTAAGAAGGCATTGACACAATTTGGAAAGGGGTTAGATCTACAATGGTTGCTGAGTTCATTAGACTGAAGATATCATCATATAAGATAAACTTCAGCTCACAGACTAGACCAAATTAGGATAGTTTGGGGTTGCATGGGTGTGTAAGGACAGATTTGCTAGATTGACTAGATGGGATTACACTGCGTCGGTTGAGCTCCGATTAGACTCAACTCAGTGAACTTTATTATAAGCAGAGTGTAATAGATTTGATCTGGCTTTTTAAAGACCAAAATGGATTGCAGCAGGTTTGCTTGATTTGATGCAACAGTTATAATTAAGCAAAATATTGGATTAGAACAGGAAAGAATAGAAGAACTGAATATAATAGAACTAGGTTTGCCTTGACTTGATGCAAATAGCTGTATTCACACATAGGCAGCGCTGAATTAAAATAGAATAGGATAGGATAGGATAGACAGGAATAGAATAAACTGATTGATAAGATATAGACTGCAATATGACGTCTAACCCGTGGTCGCTTTGTTATCGCTAATTTTATATTTTCTTCCAGAGGAGCGACCTAAGAAGCAGATAACACACGACTTTCTCCAGTTAACAGAAGTTCAATATTTGCTTTAGCTGAACTAAACGATTTGTAAATGCAAATTACATGCACACACTGATACATACATACATACGTAAATGCATATGCCTATATATATACATATGTACGTCCACATACATATGCATACATGCATTCATGTATTCATGCATACATACATGCATACACACATACATACAAGCGTGATGATGATAACCGAAATAATGATGATAACGATGACGATGACGATGATGATGATGACGACGATGGTGGTGGAGCTGATTGGAGTCTAGTGTTTGAAGAAATGTGTTATGTGGGGATTCATTTGAACGCGTGTGACCGTTGTTGATCGGACAAACCTTCACGAGTCTTTGTCTCCTGTTGTTTTTCTTTACCTTGTTCGTTCTCAGTTCGTCGCAGTTTTCCGTGTTTGGCTTATTCGCATCACAAAAAAGCTTCATGACCTGAATGTCGACCTAAAGTCAGCAAAACAGATAAAGCAAAACAACCCAATCATTAGTTCCGTATTACATGTATTGTCATGTCAATATATCTTTTTACCCGAGGTACAAATGATTCCTCAGGATTAGAAAAATTGAGAACAACAACTTTGTTTGGAATGGCTAGTCTGCGTCGGTGTTTTGCTTGGTGACGAAGGTGCAGTGGAAGGGATTGAATTTAAACGATGGACAAAAACAAATAAGCGATATTCGTGGAATGCAGTTTCTACCTTATCTCTTGTTATCTGGTCAAGGCGATGTCCAAGGCAATTAACAAAAGCTAGGCCTCTTGGTTTATGCGACCAAGAGTTTCGAAGGCCAAGGGCACAAAGCAGCATGCGGGCAGAATAGCCGTGTCTATTTGTCTGTGGATGTCGAGAGTTGAGCAGTAGCACCCACGACCTCTGCAGCTGTCACAGTGACAGTGGCGTTCTAAGCCAGACACTTTCTAATCCCCACGGGCTGAGAACAACTCCGCCAGGATCTCTCCCATTCGACCTGACAAGTTCAGCTGGCTCCTTTATTGCAGGAAAGCAATCTTTGGCACGACAGCGTTAAACAGTGTCATTAGTGAGGACGTCTTGTGGACCGACCAGTTCATAACACGATGGTATGTTTTGGTAGGTAATGCTAAATACGGCGGCATCATTATGGTGACTACCATTTATACGGATGACGTAATTCTCTGCACTGGCTTCCTGTATATGAGCGTATCCGCTTTAAACCGACACTTCCCATGCACAAAGCATGTGTAAATCATCTGCCATTCTTCATAACATCCATGGTGATGATACGTAGCTCTGTTAAAGGGCGATCCTCTCTTCGATCAGCATCTTTTGGAAAGTATGCTGTTCCGGGTACACGTATTATCTTTGGCAAATACTCATCCATGCTGGAATTTGAAATTCTCTACCGTCTCAAGTTTACGACTCTTACTGAGTCTATCTTTCGCTCTAAACTGAAAACTTACCTCTTTCCGCCTGTTCACGGCTGATATTGTTTCCTGTTGCCCGGCTTCAGCGTTCACGTCTGACCTTTTTTAGGGGTGATGTTATCAAGCATCAGTTGTATTGCATATTGTATTGCATGATAATCGTGTTGTGGTGCTGCTGCTGCTGCTGCTGCTGCTGATGGTGATGAAACACAGCACCAAACCCTTCTAGACTCTGCATCCATATAAATGGGCAATGCGCTCTTCAGCTTTCTTTCGATCCTCGACTGGCATTGCCTCTCATATCCAAACCCCTTTCTACCATTCACCAAATTATCAGTTAACTGCAATTCCGGGTAATATCCTTGATTTTACGACCGGTTCTAAACCTTCCTTCGTCCCTCGTTACCTCTTCCTCCTAACATCCCTCTCCCTCTCTCGTTATCTCCTTCCCTCCTGTCGCCAGCCTTACCTTTATTCCTACTTTCCTCCCTTCCCGCGTTCTTGTCGCTGTTTTTTTTTCTATTTCTTCTGGAAGGGGGACCTGTAGTCAGTGGCGGCGGTGGTCCTCATATCAGCAGTGCATGGCATCTCATTTGGATTTGTTAAGCAGCGAAACAACGCTGTCGTTGTCGGCATTTCATCGACAAAACTCCACGAGACCAGCATCCGACAAATCGCAGTTGCAGTTGCATCTGCAGCAGATGCTGCAGCAGAGAAGCAGATGCAAAAAAGGCAGGGACGTCGGTGCCACGCTGCCATTTAACAAACACGCACCTGCGACGAAATTTATTCCGAAGGAAGATATAGAGAAAGATAGACAGAGATAGTCAGACATTCAGGCAGACAGACACACAGATAGACTAACGCATAAAAAGTAACAAACACTTGGAAGGTGGAAACGGCTGCAATGCTAAAGTACTACCAGTCTGGCGCTCAGAAAACATGCTATGCCACATATACATGTCAAACACACAGACCAAACATGTGTGTTATATCTAGATAAATAAATGTACATGATGGAGTCCTACATAAATAGATTATATGTATACAATAAAACGTGCGTTTGTTTGAATATGTATTTAGCATTTACATCAGCATATCCATTTGCGTGTATACGTGTAATGCTATGTATGATTAGGTATATATATATAAATAAAATTGCAGATGCATTTGTTGTGTGTTACAGAATACGGGTATAACAGCGGATTAAATTAATGGTCAAATCTTTGCCGTGTAACACATTAGTTTAGCGCCATTGTAAATTGTCAGTACACAATGGCGTCATTTAAGGACAAAGTTAACGAACAGACGATGCATGTAGATAAGTTTCGTAATTGTATTCAGAAATTTGTATAGCGCCACTGTAAGAGAAAATAATCAGTCTACGGTTGCCTAAATAATGTTGAAGTCCATGAAAAAGGAAATCAAAGTGTACTGGTATGGTTTCGGATCCTCCTTGGGCGCGTGCTGCTGTGATGTCTCCGGTTGTGCTGATAGTTCCTCTCGGAGGCAGAGACGCAGACTCCAGCACCCGACAGTCCATGTAGACGGCGATTTTCGAGTAATCGATGCTCAGCTGCAGCTTATGCCAATCGCGGTCAAAGAGCTAGAAACCAAACCAGGCAAAAGTCACGTCACTCACGTCAATCAGGGCAGTTCAGGCCAGGATATGGTAGGGTAGAACAAGGTGTGATAGGTGGGGTAACAGGGTAGAGTAGACTCTAGTAGTGTAGCGTAGCTTAGGGTAGAGTAAAGCTTAGGTCAGGTAGAATAGGGTATGGTAGAGTAGGAAAACAGAGTAGAGTAGACCCTATACTCTGGTAGGATAGCTTATGGTAAGATACAGTAAAGCATTGTAGGAGAAGGAAAGGTATGTTAGGATATGTATGCATGTGTGTATATAGATTTTCTATAGCATCTTTAGAACATTTCACAAAAGTGCCTCTCGCTAGACTAAAGGATGTCAGGGTTCTAAAAAAACGATAAATTTGAATACAAATTATGCTGATGTAGCTGGAGAAGGTCCTCACAGGCAGTGGCGCGCAGACACGTAGAGATCGAACAATTAAATTACAATAGCAACTCAACCAGACAACCTTCCTTACGGGTTAAATGACCGGACAACTGAATGTCAAGATCACATGAGACAATAAGATTCGGACTCCAGGCGCAGTAGTGAAAGGCATAATCAAAAGGTAAGTAGGCCTACAGTATGATGAGCTAGTTTAGGTGAGGTAATCATGCAAGTCATTTATCTCAAATGAATAAAATAAATGCCGTTTGCTATTACGATTTCGATTACACATTACACTGAGGCTTAATGCCAGGCAGTTTCTCGTCGCTTTACGTTACCTCACGTCACGAATTTCGACGTCATGTCACGTATTTCGATGTCACGTTACGTATTTCGACGCCATGCTACGTTGTCACCTTTTTGATGTAGTTGTTCTTGAAGGCGACGGTTTGAAGTTGGCTCTGGTAGTCCCTCGTGAGCAGTCGAAGCTCCTTCTTGGCTCCATCGACTTGGATTCCGAAATCCGTCTTTCCCTCGGGCGATTCGATCCTGACCAGATACCAACGGCTCCGGACTGGTTTTCCAGGAAGACGCAACGTCACCGTAAAAGAGAATTTGTTTGGAAGACCATGGGGAAACATTGCCCTGTGTGTTCCAGCATATATTTTCCATTATGTCATTAGCAATTGATTAATTAATTAATAACTACTTTGTGCTCATATTTTGACGTGTTAATTATAGCTGCAGCCAAAGAGGAGAGCTCTTAGCTCTTTACAGTTTCTGCGTGTTTAACTTTATGATACCAGTGAGAGCGAGTTACTGCAATCAAGGCGACTAAAGAGCAATGCGTTTACCATACCTATGTTTGAAGACATGGTCTGTGTACGGTAAAAACTAATGGCAACTGATGGTGGTGACGGTAACGAGGACTGTATTGTTGCTATTATTGTTGCTGCTGCTGATTTTGATGATGACAGTGATGATGATGACGATGACAATGACGATGACGATGAGGACGACGACGACGACGATGATGATGATGATGAAACAATGGCGATGATGTTGACAAAGATGACGAAGACGATGGCGACGATGACGATGATGTCGACGACGATGTCGCTGATGAAGACGACAACGGTGATGATAACGCTAACTGGATGATAGAAAGCTTAATATACAGGGTGGGCCAGAAGTATTTGTTCAACTTTGAAGGCCTATAACTTAGGCAGTTTAGCAAGTAAGTGTATGCTTAATGCATCAAATTAAAGGTCATTATATCAGCTACAACTGCTCAAAAATTTACATTTTTAGCTTTATTAATAATTGCGTAAAACTACTGTACTGAATATGTATCAGTTTACAATGATTTTAATTCGTCTATCTTGCAAAACACAATACTTGGAAAATTAGTCTTTGCAAGTTTGCATTATTGATAGCCATTAAGAAATCCAAGAATTATTTAATCAAATAAATATTCAATGTGTCTTCCACGAGCTCGAATGACTGCATCAATTCAGCTACACGAGCGATGTTGTCAGCGGTACGTGCCGAACGAGGACGGCCAGTAACAGGTTTACGTTTAGAACTTGCACTCGCGTCAATTTGTCTAATTAATCGGTTGAGATTGTTTTTACTCCAGTTTCTAGCAGGAAATTCATTCATCATTTGATATGCATTTAAATGTTTTTCAATTCTTAAAATTCGAATCAAAGTCCTGTCATCTTCTGTTAACGGCGCCATGATGAAATTATTGTTTACGTCAGAAAACAAGGTAGGTGCGGTACACAATAATTATATGGCGCGTAGTGCAAGCTACCGTAATGAAATTTGTCGGACTTATAGCTGATATAACGACCTTTAATTTGATGCATTAAGCATACACTTACTTGCTAAACTGCCTAAGTTATAGGCCTTCAAAGTTGAACAAATACTTCTGGCCCACCCTGTATATATAAGGTGCGAGTAATATATTTGTCTTTGCTCTTCGTTATATTCCCGGCTGCGTCGTTCACTTCGCTTGTTTAATAAACTCAGTAAACACAAACATCGTCGAAATGTCTTCTAAATAGTGCAGTAAAACACTTGCTATATCAGAAGACGAACATATATATGCAACGGATATGCATGAGTGTAAGGGAAATGGACAGAGAAAAAAGAATGAAAGAAGTAAACAGAACAAGACAGAGGAAGAGACAGGGAGGCACATAGAAAGGGCCACATGCAGAAGTGCGAGAGAAACAAAGAGGAGCAGACAGACAAAAAGACAGAATGACGACGAAGAAAGTGAGACGTGGAGGAGAAAGAGAAAAAGAGATAGGGAATAGGAAGACAGGCTGAAGCAGATATGAAGAAGAGAGAGAGGGGAGAGGCAGACAGTGAGAGAAGTTGAAAGAGCAAGATTAAAGGAACGAAGAGAGAGAGAGAGAAAGACAGAAGAGACTGGAGAACGAGGATAGAGAGTTAGAAGTGAGTAGAAAGAAGATGTAAAAGTGAAAAATGTGACTGCTATCGATAGACCAATAAATGACTACGTAATGGTTCCAGATTAATGTTAACAGCTGGAATAACTGAGACGTTAGTTGATTGATCTTTCCTCAGATAGGTCCAGTCTTTTTTCTCTTATCCTACATCGATCTGTCTTTTCGCCTGGTAACGCAACCCTTTATGAGCTCACAAATCAGGCACAGATGTAAGCTACTATGAGACATCATAAAGCAATAAATGAACGAAATATCGAAACTCGACAAAACTATTAGGTCTAGGCATTAAGTGTCTGTGAAGAATATAATATTATGTTGACTGCTCATAAATCTTCAACAGCGATATCGTAGGAATATACGAGGCGTACCACCAACGACTACGCGTAGACCTGGTAGAGCTAACCTTGTAGGAATCCTAAGATTAGCTTCTTTCGAGATGTGATAAGCCATCTGATAACTGTTTGACCCAGTGATTCGACTCGTTCCCTTCTCAGGTTCGTCGATGTCAAGCTTAACGATGAAATCGAAACCTGTACACATGATCTGGCAGTGATGTAATCTTACTAAAACATTTACAACGCCTCTATAGCGATAGTTAATAAATACATCACCAGAAACAACACTACAACCAGTTGTGATCCAGTTGTGGAAGAAGTGACAAAATTCACTACAATCAATGATGTTACACAGAACGATACTACGATATATAGCACTGCATTTCGTTGAGCCACACTATAATAAAGCGACGGTTTCACTCGGTGGAACAAAACCAATGATACCCTACTTCTGGTACCAATCTTTTGGGAGGCTTCATTGCCTATAAACAACTGCCTAGTGCGGTGGTGACTAACGTGTCTAACTATGTGCACCCACAGAAACTTGTGCAGGAGAGGCAAGACATGATATGAAAACAACCGGAACACGTCGTCCCGGCACGATCTGGATGCAACAGAGTTCAGATGTGTATGCCTATTCCAGGAGAGGTAAGCGACCTATATTGCCCCTAAATGCTGACGTCTATGATTCTACCCCAAATCTTCGCTTTCCACCACCTACCACACCTTCATTTCCACCTGCGACGTAGAATGGCTATACGAAGTTAATTCTGTCGTATCAGTGTCTAATGTATCAGTGTCTATTGTCTATGGAATAACTTGAAGTTAGGCCACTTCCCTAAAAAGGCTCTGTCTCGGAGACCGGCAGACTCTGTTTGCGTCATCCGCCATTTCCCATATGCCTTCTTTGTTCTTTGTCACAGAATTCCTCTTCACAACCACTCTGGACCTCAATATTTCTATTCACCGCCCTTATCTCAGACATCGATTGTTTAATTAGACGAAACAAAGCATGACTAAACTAGTCAAGACTAGACTGGACAAAACTAGACTATATTAAAACTAAACTAAACTAGCTTTGACCAGAGTAGATTAAACTAGACTAGACTGAAATAGACTAGACTAGACTAATCGGATCGAATTGGATCAGCTAAATCACTTGAAATTCATATCAGATCACATCATTTGTTCCAGTTGAGACAAATCAGATCCTTTGATAACCAACCCATCGTCTGTTTTGAAATAAGGCAGAACAGAACAGAGCAAAACATAACAGGTTAGACAAAAAAGGACCAACAAGCATTACATATGATATAGCTGATAATTACTGCGAAATGGAACAAGACGGCCAACAACTAGGTCATCTGCAGGATCAGGTTTCCAGCTTCTTTGCTTAATTCCTTTCAATGCGACGGCGGCTAATGAAAGTCTTTGAATGAGCGACGACACGTATTTACACATCGGCACTTAAGTCTTTGCCACTAGATGGCGGAACCATAAAACGTCTTTGCTTATGGCAGCTACTGATTATGACGATCACATTTCAGACCATCGGGGCACACACATGCATATGATTGTATATAGCTATATATTACTTTGTCGTTGGAAAGCACAAATGAAATAGACCTATATATGAATATATATTTCATCTGTTTTATGTACATACAAATATTTGTCGTTCGGAAGAAAAACAATGTAATAAAATTATACACATATAATTGCGACAGCGATAGAGAACGAGATTGAGAAGAAAAAGAAGGAAGGAAGAAATGAAAGAGTGAGAGGGAAAATGAGAACAAGAATAGTAAGACAGAAAGAAAGAGGAGAGCGAATAGGCAACTGGAGAAATAATGAATGAGAGAATGCGGGATGTAAAACAGCCCGCGCCTCCGATTCACATTTCGGTGTGACTTTGCGCGCGTTACAAATTTTCGTAATAATAATAATAATAATAATAATAATAATAATAATAATAATGAGAAAAGAGCTTTTCTCTTATTGTTCTTTTCTCTTACTGTTTCTCTCTTCCTTCTCTTCTTCCCACTGTTTTGACTGAGCTCCTGTGAAAAAGCTGATCCCCGTAACGAGGCTTTCGTTGGGCGCTGTAGAAATCTCGGGATTACCATCACGATTTTTGGTCTTAATCTAGGAGAAAGTGATACAGCAGGAAAGAGAGCGAAAGAGACGGAGAGACAGAGCTGGAGAGAGGAACGACGAGGAATGTAGGCAGTCAGGCAGGCATACAGGGTTTGCGTGAGAGGTCTATAGACAGCCATCCAGATGTCGACTGGGCAGTAGATAATTTTGTAATTAAATCAAATTAATAGCACTGTTTGGCCAAGTCGTGTTTTGCCGCAGCATATAGAGGGAAAGCAAAGGCAGATGGGAAAAACGAACGAAGAATCACTAGAGTTTACCAGATGCCGTCAGCACTCACTGTTTGACCAGCTGCAGGATGCATTCAGCAAACTATAGGGCTATGCGTTTGCTTGTATATGACCAGCGGCTTTGAGAAGGAAGCTGGGCGCTGTATAAATGTTCAGATCCAACAATCTCATCATAGATACATTCCGCCATTCTCCATCCGTCCATCTGTCTGTCCATTTGCACATATATACAAACATACAAACAAACAAACATACATACATGCATACATACACACATACATACATACAAACATACATACATACATACATACGTCAATATATATACATACTTACATACATATATATATATGCACACCTATACGCATACATACATACAAACCTACATGCAATAATAATATGTATGTATGTTAAATATGTATGTGTGTGTTTATGGCGAAACATCTAAAACAACAAACCACCTTTATCCCACTCTCCGTGCCTCCCTCCCTCTATGCTTTCCTCCCTCCTTCCCTATCTCCCTCACGTCCACCCTCCCTCTATCCCTTCTCTTCCTCCCACTGACGGACGGAGCTAAGGACTGCCTCGAAAATGAGTCGACAGACAACAAGTGCCACTAATCAGATGAAAGAGGAAATAAAATTCGTTGTGACGCCCACACGAACAGGCCGACGAACGAACGATTGCCAAGTAATCCATTGCGTCGCCAGTTTGTCTGACCGAATTACGTTTTTATAATCTCTTCCTTCGCCTCCCCCACCTCCTCCACTTCCTCTTCTTCCACCTCCTCCGTCGTTATCTCGATCTCTCCGTATCTCGCTCATGCTTTTATTTCCTCGTGGAAAACGTTCGTGGCAAGCGGACAGAGCCAGCAGGAAGACTGCTAAAGTGAATCGGATCTGAAATGGTGCAGATTACTAGTGCGTTTAGTTCGTTTCCCGTGTTCAGCATTCGATTCTGTCCAGGTGCGCCAAGCAAAACGAACAATTTTCTCTCATCTCACATAATGTAGAGTCAAATTGTTGGATTGCTGATGTCGTGCCTGCGCTTCAGTCGAAAGACCTTTAACTCAGGGACTATGCTTCTGAGGATTACGGGTGAAAGAAACGTGCGAAAAGCACGTTCTAAATGATAAATGAACTTCATTCACATTGTTTTTCCTCACATTGCATCGCCTCACCTCACTCAGTGAGATTCTGCTTCATTTCGTTGCAATGCTTGCAAGATGAGAAATCCAGATGACTGCAAAACAAGTGAAGTTGAGAGGGTTGGCATTTTTACCACGTCACGTCGCTACTACAGTCTTTACATGAATTCCTTTACATACGCTTTACATGATGAGACATTATTATCTCTACATTTATTACGCGCCACTTTCTAATTACTAGTCATCAATCGTTGGCACTGATCAATTGTGAATGGAGAACTTGCTCAAGGTCCCTACATAGTAACCATCTAAGAGGAGGATCGAACCTGTACTCTCCGGGTTACAAGCAGAGCACTCTAACTAATTGGCTAACGTGCCCACAATTAAAGATATTAGGCCTATTCTAGTTCCAGTAGAACCTCTGTTGGTGATAGATTGACTGATTGACTGATTGACTGAATGATTGATTGACTGATTGATAGATCAATTGATTGATTAATTAATTAATTAACTGGTGACCGACCCAAGAATTATGCCTGACTCAACACCCAAGAATGTCTTATTGTTTTGTTTGTTTTTGCTTACGACGACTTACCGAGTCGGGTGTCTTCTCTGGAGCTGGTCTCAGGACAAATTCTTCTCTCAACTGCAGTGTCTCCAAACACGCCTAAAGCACAAGACCAACCCATTACACTCTAATAAATAAATAAATAAATAAATGTGATTGTTCATATTTATACATCGCGCTACTTTATGATATCGAGTTATCAGGCGTGTGTGTTAATGCCTTGCTCCAGACCCCGAACAAGTGACCAGTCAGCTACCGAGGCCGAGAGGGACCGAGTAAGTCAAACAATTTGGTAGAGACAGCTGTTCTTTGTAAAGGCCCCCATTGCATTTAATTGCGACTGACAGCTAATCAGAATACGAAGGCAGAGAGGTTAAACCTCGATTATGAGATAACTAATGGATCAGCCTCTTGTGGTGGACTCCGGTCAAGCGCTATATAGAAATGGTTCGCTAGATGACACCCATCTATCAATCCCCGGTCCTCTATCCGCCCGTCCATCCATTAATTCATCCAAAGTCTGCAGCTATAATGAGTCAGGAGTTTAAGATAAAACATAGCCATTTGTTTTATTGGCCTTTACTACAGTGGCTTCACCGCCGGTGGCCTTGGCTACAATTGCCTCATCTTCTCTGGCTTTCACTTCACAGACATCCGTACACACTTCTTTGCTGAATTACTTCATTGGCCTTGGTACCAGCTGCCTTGTCTTTTGGGTCTTCTTCCCAAGGCGTATGCTTACTAGCCGTTGCACCTTGAATGGACATGTTGAAAACAACATTGGAAGGAATTCGTGCTGCCACCGAATCTCAAGTTGCATAGAACACTGGGGTCAGTCCGGCACTGAACGCCATAACAAGTTACACATAATCAGATACACTGTTCATTTCCTGTTCAGATTCTACTCAACATGTGTTCATATACAGTCTCTAGACCCATCATGTTTGGCATTCGGTGAATTCTGTCCAATTGCTGTTGAAGAAGCAGGCCATGGCATGCCGGTGCTTCATTGAAGTCAGCTGAAGGCATTAATTACCAGGTTTCTCGTCTGTCGACAGCTCCGCTGTGAGTTCTGTCAATTAAGTCTCTCGGGCAGTCATTGTGCACATGCCAACGAAATCTGGCCAGCTAAGGTCATCAGTGACTGTCAAGGCAAACCAGTCGCCAGAGGATTTCATTTGTTAGGGATTATTTCGATTATGGACTGTTTGATGAATGAAGGAGAGACGGACCAGACGTGTCAGTCATTCGGGGATGTAGACCAATATTCACGCTGTATACTATAGAAGTTGGCTTTGGAAAGAGCAATATCAGCTTTAACAAAATAATATTAATATCAAAACACAACAATACCTAAACAGCAATAAATCTAAGGATATTCAGAATTTGAGTGACTCTAAACGAATTACAAAGAAATACAGTAAATAAGTGAAGTAAATAAAAATAAACAAATGAGAAAATAAACAGAAAAGTACACAGATAAACAAATAAACATAATAAAAAATAAACCATACCAAGTGTCAACAGAAGGAACAGAACGATTGATTGCGATAATTTCCCTGAAAAACAAAAACAGAATTTTTGTCTATAAATAGTGTCTATGAATAGGGCAAACATGTCTTATCTAATCTAATCCTAATCTGCTGTAGTTTAAATCAATTTAATCTAATTGTACTTCGTTGGCGCAGGTGGCCTAGTATTTCGTTAATGGTCGTACATCCATCGAAATATGAACTGGGCTCCATGTTGTTTACCAAACCGCCATTTGAAGTTAGTAATTGGATGGGCGACAACAACTTATGGAATTCCATGCCACCTCAGCCAGCTCAGCCATACACCCTTTCAGGGTCAGTATTTGAGTACCTACGCATGCTTGCTTTGCACAAGGGGTTAATTTGGAGGTTTGCACAAGGAGTTAACTTTGTTGAATTGTTATGGTCAAGTGGGCGTTTTAGGCGAAACATCCGTCAAAAGCTGGACCACAGTTCTAAGAGTTCTCTCTATGTGTGTAAGTGAGTTCCTTGCCTATGTATCTCTTGCAGATAATCAATTTACCAAGTAGTTTGTCAGTGCACAGTCCTCTGACCCACCAGTGCTAAGCCTAACTGTTCCAGGGTTGTATCAGAAATCATAATGAGGAAGAAAAGGTCACAGTAAATATATAAGCAAGTGTAGTAGTCTGCCACATGTGTCTTGCGATACGTACAGCCATGCTCTATGCATTAATGTCTGGTTTGATGTCGTCTTCAGGCCAACTCTAAACCATGCATAACCACCATCTACATCATAGCCAGTTCCAATTCCAACGCGTAATTGCTGTTCGTCAGTTCTCCTTACCACGAATGATCCATGAAATGGAGACTAGACTGTCTCCTTAGCAGCTTTAAACTCAATTTCCAAATAAACCTCTTATAGACACCACTCGGCGTTCCCGCTTGCTTCGTCGGCGCCTCTTTGATTGCCAATTGTCGGCGAATTTAAAAGGTTATTACGGGTTAATACTGGAGGAGAGGAATGTTATAAGGGGAAGAGAAAATAAGGACTTACTAATTAACAGACATTAATTAAATGAATCATTAAGAAATAAAACAAAATAAAAAAAAGAAATTCAAAAAGCGCAAGGGTAACAGCCTGGAGTGACAAGTACTTTCTTAAGGTAGTTTAACAGACATTAATTAAATGAATCATTTAACCTTCGGAAGCGGCCTATAAAGCGAACAGAAATTAAATATCAAACTTCTATAATGTGTAAATCATTTAAATAAATTATTATATCTATTTACAAAATCCTACCATTTAGCCTTGTGGCCTAATAACCACGCAACTGGATTATACAAAAAGATATTTATTGCTGCTGTATAAAATTCGCGCACATTATGCAATTGTAAAAATAATGAAAACTTCAGTTAAAACTTTACACTTTCAACTCAACAAACGAAAGTTAACCATAATAAAAAAATAGGGTTAACGATCATTATTTTTTGGCAAAATGTGAATCACTGCAATTTGCGATAATTCGACAAAACTGGAGGCTAATATCTTCTAACAACTGGAACACGTTACAATATGACTTTTAAATTTGAGGATCATATATTAGCGTTTGAAAATATCTTACTGACTGGCGTTTTAGACATGCTATTAGCTTGAATCAGTGTTACTGTGACTGGTTTCAATGCAAATTTAAAAATGTCATTAGCTTGAATCAGTGTAACTGTGACTGGTTTCAATGCAAATTAAGCCTGACGAACCACTTGCTCCCTCCCTCCCCTCAGTTACCATGCAGCATCTGTTAGAGTTTCTGCTGTATTAGGCTTAACATCTGTCTCAAATCGCCTTCATCTTATGCTCCACTTTGTGATTCGCTAACGATTGCTAGTGTCGAACACTTTTGAGTAGATGTCTTGATGAGGCAACATATAAATTATTCATACAATTAGATTACATTTCACTTAAACCAATGTTAAATTATATTATGTTATGCTGTGCTATCCTATATTATGTTATGTCATTTAATGTCATTTTATGTTACGTTATGTTTCACAGGCAAACGTGGTCATGAGGTGCAGGTCAACGTTCTTATGGAATCTATGATCAATGAGCCAGAGCTTTTGCAAATCGTAATTAATTTTTCGACAAACTGTTCGCATTAATTTGGTTTTCTTCAAATTATGCAACATAATTCGAAGCATGCCTCACTTTCTCGCATTATGCAATGAAAACTTAAGAAAATCGCTTAAATGTTTTAGGCAATGGTTAAAATATAGGCTACAAGCCGCTACAGCCTTCACCTTTTCACCGTAGAAAAACAAGACTTAAACCTGTCTCAAGATTTGCACTTTGAAAAAGTACAACAGTGGACAGCAATTTAGCCTTAGATGAAGCCTTGCGCGTAAATATCGGTCAAGTCCTTTTGGATGCTCGATAAACAAGTCAACTCAACCAAAACTGAACAACTATATTGGTGGGGCTTGTTCAGATCAATTGGTTCCGGAGTTTCAGAATGACATCTGGTCAAAGAAACCAGAGTCCTAGACCAGTCATGTCGTCGTTAACACTGGGCTGCACGACCATCATTCATGAGAAATCATTTGATGGTCTCTTTGTTGTGCAAGTATAGTATGCCTTCACGACCGTTATCAGTCATTCCAATTTAATCCATGGAGACTTATATGGCGCCGTAATTAGCATCAATCGAAGCTGGCTTTTTCAAGGTAATCATAACCCTCTTGGTACATCCATATATCAAGAAACGAAACATCATAATGACGTCAAAAGAGAGATTGCTATATCACTCTCATTCTCTCTCTCTCTCTCTTTCTCTCACTCTCTGCCTATAGTTTATGTCATTGCCAGTTCTCGCCACGTAATCATGGAGTCAGTCGTGGAAAGGTCGTCATTAGTGGGTGAAGGGTCCGCAGCGATTCAGTGTCGTTTCCAAGTAATCCGGGGCAGCAGGGACAGGTCACACAATCATAAAACACGAACTCCGGCAGACAGAAACCCCTACACATAACTCAGCATACCAGGTTAGTCTTATACACTTTCTTCAACGATGTGCACACTCGTCGCTTTTAACATGTTTTCCGCGAAGGCCTCGAAATGTCGCAGCGAATGCGTTGAAAGCAACCGGACATAATGACTCCGTTTTCAACATTAATGTTCCTCCACTCGATATCTCCCGGCGAACAGTTGCTGAATCTGTAGATGCGTGACAAACGGAATTTCACATAAGTGACGCCAGAGGTCTCTAGTGACCAGTATATCTTCTTGTGCTGATGGACTCATTGCCTACATTGCATAGCTTCGTTCCGGTGGCTGATTTCATGGCAAGTTTTACAAGTGAATTTTATCTTTAAAAAAACTCGTGAATTCAACGGCAACGATGATCGCCATAAACACGTACGGTTTGTACCAGCAGAAGGTGACTATCGATCAGATGTCGACACGGATAGGACGATTGAAAGCGGCGCATTTGCCCGTTTCTCTCATTTTGTGGATGAAATACTAAAATATATTTCGCGTTAATTACACGAAGGAAGAATTCATGAAAGTAGCAAATATATTGCTGGAAAATGTTAGTTGTTCAAATGCATTAGACTGCGCTCCTAGTTAGTACGAATTACCACTTTCTTGCTTCTTGTTGTTCATGTTCATCATTGCCATAATGATGATGACGACGAATCGACGATAATGATTGTAATGCTGATGATGTTGATTCTGCTGACGACGATGAAGATGTTATTGTTTTTGTTAAGAGGCTATTGTTTTCTCTATCAATTATTTCTTTACGACCTACGTCAAATATTAGTGTGCTTACCTGAGCATTTGGTTTGACAAGGTAAACCATGAATCCAACTAAAATGTCCTACTAATCTGAACCAAAAGGTCGCTCAAAGGCGGAGGGAGCTTAGGCATCATCGAAATTCGTATAGCGCAGTTATGGGATTCATCTTCCTCATCGACATATGCATACTCTAACCGAATCGTTGGAAAAACAAAGCCTACATACAAGCACGCACCTTATATTTATATATGCGTATATTATGTTTAAGGGGCTTTCATATTCAAAAACCTATATATAACAGAATTTTTATTCATATTGTTATAGGTTTTCTATGATTATGGAATAATATGTCAGCTTTAGGTTAAAATGTTTTATTTCCTAAGCTATTTGCAAGAGTAACACGACTCGTTTTGAAACAAGAGTTGATCTCATGCGGCGAAAAAACCATAGAACATCAGCTTCTCAAGAAGAAAAACACAACGTTCATCAATAGACGGTGACGAAAAGCGGCTCAGAGATAACCAAGACGCAGCTAAACACCTCAGAAGAACCAATCCACTCAAGAATCCACGCTGGGTGACTTAAGCACGACTTGCCGAAAGAGACTAGGAGGAAAACCCCGGTCACACAAGGTCAAAACCAAAATCCAGAGCCAACCACCTTATATAAGGTCGGCTTTGTCGCCAAAATGTCCAGAAGGCGTGAAATGTAGAACAACTCAACCTATAATATATTCGGTCTATCCCTATATGCAGTCTCTAACAATATGAATAATTATATACTTTGCACATATCATGCTGTCAATACGCAAGTTATGTATTATTGATACACATTTGATCAGTATGTCCTCATAGAGATGCATAAAACGATGTTACCTTATAATGGACCTTATCTTTCTTTATCTTACCTAATTTTAACTTCACGGTGTTTAACCTTATACCTTACCTTGCCTTATAATACCTTACCACGCCTCACCTTGTTTTGAGTGCCCTTATAAATTTCGCAGAAGAAATGACCATTGTATTAGTGTCGGTGTTATTTCTCCGAGTTCCCTCCTCCTCCACTGGCGAAGATCCCAATTTCTCTATCTCCTGCGCTCTTCACCCAAAACGGTTATCAACCGGATAGCAAAAATCGTCGTAATATCGAAGCAGACAGAAATTCGATCAGGAAACCGCGAAGCGATTTCCATAGATCATCATAGAAATCGATTAAGGAAGGTAAGGAGGATTGACGGATATTTGGACGAACGCATCGACACACAGACGCATCGACGAATGATGATGATGATGATGTCGACGATGATGACATTATTGCAGGTTTCATTATCGATGCTCTCTTTTGCCATTTCGCCGATAAGCGTTGCTTAATACCCGATGCTTTCAGCGCCTTTGAAAATATCTCTTAAAATAGGCTCAGCAAAAGTCCAGACGCACCTGCAGATAAGCAGATACAGTGTTCTATGAAAGATCTAATGCGTCTCAGAACGTTTATCGTAGATCTGAGTTGAAAGATCTTTCGACTGAGGAGCAGACAACACAAACAAGCCGAGAACAGGAGACCTTTTATCAGTTATCGATTGATACCTTGTGCATTATGATAACGCGCTATATAAATCAACTGATTACACGAGACAAGACATCTGTCATCAGGTGAAACTTTTGTAGCAAATTTCGCTCAACGTCCAAGTCTCCTCTGCTTGGTTTTCCTTGATGAGTTTATCTCTGGATTATATTTAGCAATGATTTAAATACATAAACATCTAATAATAGAAACAAGGTGATTATATATAATAATGACTTCAGGCATAATTTATGTAGGCCTATATATGAGACAGGCATAAACTCCAGTGATTAATGCAATGATAAAATGATGACATCGTGTTATGACATATATGAGAAACTCATATACACAGCAACGTATGAGAGTTAAATATATGCTAGTTCCATATTATATATATACATATATATATATAACTGGCTCATATCCATTTATATTGCTGAGCATTTTTTATTTATTACTTTAATCGGCGATTATGTGTGCCTTACCTGGCGGATTTACACCTCTGGGAGCCATGGCAACGGATCGCCATGACAATGGAATGATGGTTTTCAAAGGGGTCATTGTCATTGAGCAGGGAGGCGACCTTGAACTCAGTGGCGAACATCATGCAAGGAGTATATTGGGGCTTCGATAACCCTTGCCCTTGCTAATTTATGCAATGGAGTTGTGCCTCATAATAGTTTTTCTCTGTGTAAGATGTGCCACAGAAATTTCACCAATTTACGTGTGCTTTTATGTATACCTGGGCATCTTATCGAAGACTTTTTCTGTGAACCTTTTCACCGGGTTTCTAGAAAAGACGCTATTTAAAGGAAATGCAAATTGGTATTGTGCTAGTTAAGTATAAGGCAGTGTGGTATACGGTGGTAGATCGGTGATGCGTTTATTTCTTACCATTACAACCCGAGCTTAAATTCCGTTGCATCATGTTAAAATCGCAGATAAGTTGTCAAGCCATAATATACGTAAATGGTAAGTTTGGATATATGTAAAGGTAACATGCCCTCAATGTAATGTAAGGTTTACACGCTTCAACAGAAACTCCTCAGCAGGGTCGTCAAGATATGAGTCAAGCAGATCAAATGCAGACATGGCAGGACATCATTTCTAACCTGTTAACTTGCATTAGTCCTAATTTGCCAACCGGGAAAGAATGGATGGCTGAGTTGATATTAGATGACCTCGCATTTCATGGATGGTCACCCATCCAAGTACTAACCGGGCTCGAGCCGTCTGACTGCACTGTTTTTTCCTGGTATCATATGATCTGTAGCACCAACCCGCCACTTATTCTTGCTCTGCCTTCAGTCGAAAGATCCATCAGTTTCCAGATGCATGCCTTTGCTGACCAATGTTGCAAAGGACTAAATGAGTGATTATGTTGCCTACCTTAACTTATCTTATCTCATCCCCAGTACCTTGCATTGTTTGATCTTGCATTGTTTTATATAACTTTGACTTTCCTTGTCATACCTTACCTTACCATGCCTCGCCTTTCTGGCCTTGCTTTGCATTATCCCTGCCTCAGTTTGCCTTACTTTTATCGCACATAGCCTAGTGAAACAGTGCGACCGGTAACATGATGTTGCGAGTTGTAGCATGATAATTTATGGTTAGAAAAGCTAGAATAACATGTAAGAAAATTGAAAGGAATTTAGAGAAGGATAGAGACGCATAGATAAAAAAGAACGACAATGAAAGACAGCTTGAGTGAAGTAACATGTGATAAGGAAAAGAAATAGAGTTTCGCTTTTAACTGTCCATGGTGCATGAATAAATATCATTTTCTCTCTATAAACTGTGAACAGTATAATGAATATCTAGCCTAATGGGAACGCATAGTTTAGCTCCATCTGGTATTTCACTGGTTTTCGTTACTCAGTCGTATTCTTGATAATAAGATAATCGGATGAGATTATCCTGGATAAGCCTTACCCATGTTGTTTTGCTAGGGCGATTCTTTTAGACTGCCGTCAGAGTAACAGCGAGATACGCAGAAGGGGATCGATTATCTCCGAGGCTTGCACGAGCGACCGTCATTGCCTCGGCATCAGGACCTGTCAATCAAACGACCAACTGTCAATTATCGTTAGTCATTTAATGACACAACGACTTGGGTAGAAATGAGTTCTATGCTGTGTGTGAATGTGCCATTCTGTTGCATTTTCTTCAATAAATGTTGCCACCTGATGCAACTGATTGGTAAAAATAACTCGTTTGCGGTCATTTACTTTATTATTCCGCCATCGAAAACAAACCATTAAATACTCTGCCCTCGCTGATAAGTTTTTCAGTATCTTTACAGCTGATTGACCAATTTTCTGGTTTTTCTGACCCATATGATTTCGAAAGCTCTTCTTCGTCGAATTACGATTTTTGAATGCTGTTTCATGTGAAGCAAACATTGATTGATATCTTGTGAAGTATGATAATGGCGCTATACAAATCATTAGATTACGTGAGACAAGATATTTGTCATCAAACTTTTGTAATAAACTTCACTCCGACGTCCAAAAGTCTCCTCTGCTTGGTTTTACTTGATGAATTCATCCGTCAGAAATATTCCACAAAATCAAAGGGTATATCGACTTTTTTATTATATCCCGCACAATAACGACTTCGACGGTCTTGTTTTCAAGAAGTCGGTTCCAGAGCGGTTCCATAGTGCCTTAGCTCACTCTTCAACGCGATCGACAAATGCTCTTGCTTCTATTTTCCCAGAACCATTACACCTTCGGTGCCTTATCGGTTGCTGGCTAGCCCAAGGTTTCGAAATTCGATGCTCCTTGTCATTCCGGTCCAAACTTCAAACTTAGCCTTTGCTACTTGCTAATCCATTAACTCCCGAAGTCTGGTCTGTCTGGTTTTTCAAATGTTGACCTAATCCAAAGGATTTCTTACATGGATTACGATTTAACTTACTATATGAGCTGTTATTGTGGCGCTAGAGAAGTCTTCTTATAAGCTATAGATCAGAAACCATGCATGGGCTTTAGAAAGTGATCTTCCATTTACTGCTAGCTCAAGAGGATATTGCAACTGGAAAATTCATACGATGAGTCTCTGTAATCAGCGGCCGATTGAGCTATAGGCCTGGGTGGAGCGCTTCGCCCCCTTCTCTTGGTTATATGCCAGCTCCCCTCAGACATAACCCGTGCAGGGTGGACGCCAAAATGTGGCGCCCCTCTAGAAATGCCCTTGCCCCCCCCTCCACGCAAGCAACCCTGGATCTGCCACTGTCTACAATCCGTTATTTTGAATGTCAAACAAGTCACAAACGTAGAGAAATGCTGAATACTTTGTTGTTGGTTGAGCAGCTGCAGATTCGAAAACATATATAAATCAAGACGAGACATTTTTAGTCTGAAAAGATGGTTATAAATGTAATGACATTTAGACGAAACAGACCGATTATAAGGCCTACATTTAGACAAATCTGAATAAATGAAGCAAGATTTAACATGTACAACACAATGAAACTGCAAGCTTCGGTATGGGGACAGCAGAAACCTCCTTCCGTTCCTTCATGATCCCCAGATTTTGAAAAGCGGTTGCGCCAATGATATCGCATCGTAGAGCACAAAGCATAAAAATTCATATCTGCTGCTTTGCGGCTCAGTTGACTCAACAATTGAATTATTATTTCTACTTTTTACACTGGAATCAAGAAATTTATTGTAACAATTAATTATACAGACAATGCGTCCAGTTTTATGACGAATACATATACGAATCTAGATGACTATATATATACATATATGTGGTGGATCTGCCACAAGACAAGCCTGTTGGGTAAGAGGCGGGAGTAGTTGTGACCCGCGTTATGTAGCATTAAGTGCTGTGCTTATGTGCACGGTTCGGCAGTGTTACCTGTGTAGGATTTTTAGAAATTATTTTTTATTAAATTTAAGTTTAATCTAATAATAGCTTAATAATTAGGCCGTCCAAACTTCTTAGTATAATTTTAGTAAAGTAATGGATAAAATTGTTGAAATTTATAGGCCCTAAAATGTTTATTTTAAGGCAAGTAATCATTAACAGTTAGACACCTTTATTTACTTTTTATCAAGCGTGCTAGTATATAAGCAAACCGGTGTAAATTGGAAACGAGGGTTGAATAAACTGTGTCGCGTGGTGATTTGCTATTGTCGTGAAGGATGGTTGCGTGCCTTCACGTATACGAGTTGCAGTGTTTTGATACCGTTCTGTGAGCGAATTCATAACGTATACAAATACATGTATACGGACGAGGGTGACGTCCGGAGAAGCCCGTGTTCGATACGGTCCCGGTTACGATAAAATATACGGACGAAGAGAGTCCGCGGAAAAGACTAATCTGTGCGCTCCCGGCGGGACGACCGAGACAATCACTGTCTGGCTTCGGGCTGACGGCGCCGATCCGAGTGGAGCGAGGGCTCTACCGTAGATCGCGAGGCGGCCTGGGCCACGACGGTGGACGTTGAGGTTGGACAGAACCCGAGGAAGACCCCGTTCGAAAGAAATAAATACAGGTCCGTGTAAAACAAGTGGGAAAGTTGCGGAAGCTACCCTTTTGACCGCGTAAGAGAAAAATCTGATCAGTGCGCTCCCGGGAACGTCGCAGCCGTTACGAACCAATCTGTCTGATTTCTGACTGGCTCCGCGTTGGTCCAGCAGGGTTCGGGCCCACCTTGTTGGAACGTCGCAAGACCGTCGAGTAAGTCACGATAGTTGGAAGATAGAGGCTGCGCGAGCTCGGGAAAATACGAATAGACAGGTCTGTGTGAACCCGGAGTAGCATTTGCCGCACGAGAAAACCCGTGCCGTATGGAAAACTGGTCCGTGCGCTCCTGAGGAGATCGCAAACGAAACAAACCAATCTGTCTGATTTCTGACTGGCTCCGTTGGTCCAGCAGGGCTCGGGCCCACCTTGTTGGAACGTTGCGAGACGGTCAAGTAAGTCACGATACTTGGAAGATAACAGGTTGTGCGAAACTCGGGTAAAGTCGCGGCCGCGGTTCTCCCGGTCGAAATTCAGACAGCGGGGATACGGGAAGACCCGCGGATCATAACGCAGACCAAGTAAAGCCCCGGCACGTAAGAGACCGGAAACTAACGCAGACCAAGAAAATACCTGGTACATCATAGTCCGGGTCTGTTCCCCGATAACACCGGAGTCGACACGGGAAGATACCGACTCCTCTATATGCTTGTCGCAACACACTGATCAGAGGACTGACTGAAGTGCGGGGAAGGGCCCCCTCGTGCGTAGGTCGGTACGAAGGTCCGTGTGTTTTACAGAAGGTTAGAGAGGGGACCTTCTCTTGAGTGTTCCACAGGGGTATCCTATCCCCTGAAGCAGTGTTGGCCGATAATTGTCAAAACAGAGACTTGACATGGAAACTTGCTCCGGAAGTTCTCGAAGTACCCGGAGATGGAGCGGGAGACAGATAGTGATAACGGGAAGATGTTTCGCCTGATATCTATGTGCCTAGGGTGGAAAGACACAGAGGCTCGTCGTAAGACTTCCCTGTTCTCGGAACCGAGAAAGCGACTGGTGTCCGAAAATATTGGCGGCAAGGGGAGAGTTACAAGATGTAGAATGGTGATTACGAGAAAGTCCTCACGCAGAGAGGGAACGACTATTGCCGGTAAAGGAACGAACCCTGTTCTGAGTAAAGGCCATCCTCAGGACGTTGCCCATCCGGCGACCGCGGAAGAGGCAAAGTCGGATTCCGAGACCGAGAGTTACAGTGTTGATTCCCTTAATGAAGAGACCCATCCTAGGCCTTCCTTGGAGAGAACAGACACTATTCGAAGAGATGATACGGGAAGACCATTGTACAGTGAGAGTGCAAGGGACAGTGAGGCGGGTGGCTCTGAGCGTAGAACTGGGCTAGAGTTACCCCCACCCCATGAACAGTTAGTCCGACCAAGAACGCCACATTATATATCTAGTTCTCTAGCTTCATTTAACCTCTCCTTTTCGAGTTTTACTGCAACTTATTCAATACTAAAGCCTTCTTGATCTGTGGATACTGATCCATTTCAACAAGGTTGCAGTTGTGTTGTGCGGATTATTTTTCATCAAATTATACTCATTGGTGGAGTCTATTGCTTTCATCTATCAATAAACTGCAATTTAGGAAGATGTGTTACTGAATTGAACGAAGAATTTCTTCAACGGTTGATGTAAATATATATATATACATTATTCTCTATAGGTATGTATATATATAATTAGGCGTTTATTTTTCCGATTAATACAATTGAACGGAACTATTAATGGAACTACGGAAATTGAGATGAGCCAAATTTTATCAAACTATCTCTGCATCTCTCTGTTTTTGTCTCCCTGTCTCCAGCTCTTTGCCGTTTCACAACGCTCTTGAGTTCTCTTTATCTCTTTCATGTTTTCCTCTTTCTGTCTCTGTTTCTGTCTCTCTTTGTCTCTCTCTCTCTCTCTATTTTGTTTTGTGTGCCTCTCTTTCTATATATGTACATGTTTCATGTTTCTGTTTCTGTCAGTCAGCCAACCAGCCAGCCAGCCTGTCCGTCTGTCCGTCCATCCGTCTGTCTGTCTGTTTGTCTGGCTGTCTGTCTGTTTGTTTGTCTGTCTGTATTCATTTCTTATCTCCAATCGGAAAAGTTCGACGTAGTCATATGCTGATGGAGAGACTGAGATGAATATTAGACATATCTGTCAGCCCTATAGCAAAGATTTTAACTTCGACCTTTGAACTGAACTAAACTCTTGCAAATAGGTAGGCATACACTGCAATACAATCCAGCGCAATACAATACAATGCAAATACTATAATACAATACAATACAATGCAATGTAATGCAATTCAGCAATCATTACGATTAACCAAAACACTAAACGACACTAGTTCTATGCGACTTACCGTGCTAAGCCGGCACTCCGGACTGTTGCAAACAGACAAGTCCTATAGAGTATTCTTCTGAAGGCTGGTAGAAAAGTACCGTGGAATGGTTGGACATGTAGAGAGATACTTAGCAAATGAAACGACCGTTAATCAGACCTTAATCAGTAATGAGCTGAACCACCCACTACACCTACACTTGTGAACGACTCCAGTGAAAGGTACGATGAACGTAATAACCAGCGTAGAGCCAGCCAGGCTTTCAAGTCCTAGCTACACAAAGTAACATAATACACACACATATACAGACACATAGACACATAGATAAATACACATACGTTGATTGAGTCTCTAATCTTGCTATCCAGCTGTCTGGGGCCTGTGTATAGATCGAGGAACTATTCGGGTCGAGCTTTTGGCCACGCCTGCCTGACTGCCAGGAAGCAGCGGAAGCAGGCAGCGACGGACGAAACCCAGCCCACGGAAACTCTATAGTACCGGTACTCTGTGGCCCGCGATATGCTGATATGAAGGTAGGTATGTAGGTAGGTACGTATAGAGTTATGGAGGACCATTATACTTTGGGTCGGATCGGATTGCTAAGCTACCAGGTAGGTATATTGAGCGATAACCTGTATAGAGGTTTACAGACATACACGTAGATACATTTACCTGCCTGTATGCTTGTATGCTGCATAATACACGCACATATTATATTCTTGCATCATGCTAAAGCACAAGCTTACTCAAGAAAATTGTGTCGTTTTAGCCACACTAGTTTCTGTTGTAACCAGCTATTACTTGTTTAAAGATTGTATGCTGGAACCTGCTTAAAATGCAGCCAGTCGTATCAACAACTGCTTTTGCCCAGGTTACATTATAGTGGTAACGTGTTCTAAAGAAGTTGAATTTCTGAATTTCCGCGTTATAGCATAATTTTCAATTTAATGGCGCGCCCTGTTTTAAGGAGATTCAGTTGTACAAACAGTATATACAATCTACTTAAGTTCCATAATATTTATTTTATTACTCTAATGTCGAGATAGACGAGCTGTCTATTGTATTGTCTATAGGTGTCTTGTTCAACTGTGTGCGAATATGTTGCATATGTTATACGGAGGTGCATCCAGGTTTTAAATTTTTGGGGTGAAGTGGTATTTCAACTACGTCTGTCTGCCAAAGAACTAGAGTGAGTCTCCCAGGAACCCCTTAAATTCGCCACTGCATCTGCATAACTATTGCTTATTATAATGTATATGCATATTGGGTAAATAATATACAGAAGAAGAGAAGCTAACATGGATATGAAGTGTCACTGACTTCAATTTTTCTTTGCTTGACATGATGGTGGGTGGCCTTTTCATCTTCATCGCTGCCTTATCTTCACACCAAAAGTGTACGGTCGATGCACTCATTTTATAGCTGAGTTCGCTAGGTGACTCGAGTAGAGCAGAAATTGCGAGACATCATTCTACCCTGGTTGGGATTTGAACCTCCGACCTCAGAATTGACAGTCCAGCACGCTAGCCACTAGACGATCGCTCTCTTCCACATATATCTAATAACAAAGCTATATATATATATATATGTATATATATATATATCGGTATATGCCATATATGAGATAATATATCTATCTGTATATAATGCACGTGTGTATATGTCTATGTACATGTATATATGTATATATGTATGTATGCATGTATGTATGTATGCTTGCATGTGTGCATTTATGTATGTATTCATGTATATATGCATGTATGTATGTATGTATGCATGTATATATGTATGCTTGCATGTGTGTATGCATGTATGTATGTATGTATGTATGCATGCATGCAAGTATGTATGTATGCATGTATGTATGCATGTATGTATGTATGCATGTATGTATGTATGCATGTATGTATGTATGCATGTATGTATGTATGCATGTATGTATGTATGTATGTATGTATGCATGCATGTATGTATATATGCATGTATGTATATATGTATGTATGCAAGTATGTATGTATGCATGTATGTATGCATGTATGTATGTATGTATGTATGTATGTATGTATGCATGTATGTCTATATGTATGTATGTATATATGTATGTATGTATGTATACATTTATGTATGTATGTATGTATGTATGTATGTATGTATGTATGTAGACAGATTGAATATATTGTCTGGTGAGTGCGTCTGATGTGATATCGGGCCATGTATCCGCGTTGCCTTATACTATAGTTCGGGCGGAAACTCAACGGCAAGTGCTCTCGGCTGCGGCCGGGGCGGCGGCGGTGGGAGAGGTGGGTCGAGTCTGTGCGTCAGTCCGGGCTTTTATCGCCCGCTCGGAAAAGAAGCCCCTCGTCGCCTCTATCAAAACCCGAGTTTCGCCAACGCCAGCGTTCGCTCGAATAAAGGCGCTATAAAAACTAGTCTTTAAATGTTGGACTGTGCAGAACCGAAGAGCAAGAAGACCTGCATCAGTGTTTATAGCTACAGATAACAGAAGTAACAGTTTTTTTACAGATGATTACAGCGCATAACACGAGTGTATATAAGTAAGTAGGTAAATAAGTAAGCAAGGAGCAAGTAATCAGTAAGCAAGCAAGCAAATTAAAAACAAGTAGTTAAGCAGTCAAACAATCAAGCGAATCAATAAGCAAGTAAGTGAGTGAGTAAATAAGTATGTAAGCAAGTATCTATGTATTTATATATATATACTTACCTACTTATATATGTAAGTATGTATGTATGTTTCATGTATGTGTGTGTATTTTTGTATCTAGCTACACTATTTCTATAGAACCTCATAAGAACCTTAACAGGCGCTTGAACAGATCTGAAAAGGTGCGAATTAAATAGGAATGTTTTTTGGACAACGAAAGGAAAAGCTGAAGAAGATTTTCACTGGAAAATTGTTTCAGAAGGAGGCCTCAGTGCACGAGAAACTGCGCCGCGCTGTGGTCGATCGCTGTAGAGGAGCGTGGGAGGAGAAATACGCTGTCGGCTGCCATGAAACGCAGAGCTCCTTGAAGTTTTCTGCAGCTGCTGCGACTATTACTGATCGTTCAGACAGGTGATCTTGAATCTGATTCCGTCCTCGACCGAGGACTAGTCAGCATAGTACTTCCCGCATATTGCCCAGTTATTCAAAATATCATCTGACCCGATTGGATACAGTTCTGTCGGCACAGTTGAGTACGGATTGCAGCTAGCGTATCGGGAATTTGGATCTTGCAATGATCCAAGTGCGTCAGAATGAAGAATGGACCAAGGTCTTGGAGACGTAAATTGGATGGTCGTGATCTCATGTGGATAGATTCAGGATTCAAAGAAGTCGTTATAGAGGTTCTCCAGATCTCTTTACTGGAGATCTTTTGATCTCTTTATTGTTTAAAACTCTTTAAGTTTTGCCCGTACCAATACTCGACAGTTTTCTATCAAATGTGCTGGTCCTTCTGTTTGGAATAATATATCGCACGATATTCGTTCTGAGCCTAATTTGATATTGTTCAAGAAAGCAATGCGCGCGTACCTTAATGATCTAAATAAATAAAAAATATGTTTTTGCTTTTTAGTTTTTCACTAGTTAAGGTTTATTCTTGTTTGGTTCATTTTTTTTGTATTCCAACCCGTTCAGATTCTACTGTTTTTTTCAGTTAATGATGCTGTCAATCATTCGTCATTTAGCAATAGCTGTTGGTACAGGGGGGACCCTAATAAGCGGGACTTTGGTCCCTTCTGGGTTTCCCTTTTGTTTCCTAAAACAATTGTGAATATTATGCTTTTCGCTGTTATATTTCTTTTTTGGATCAATAAAAAAAAAGAACACCCAAGTATACGATTATGACGCAATTTTATCCAATTATCAACTGGCGATCTGGCTTCGTCCCACCACCAACTAGACAACTGGAACTAAAAACCAAGGATCCATCGTGAGCTTGTGGAACCAAGTACCCACCCTGGGCTTGTGGAAAAAACAAGGACCCACCGTGAGCTTGTGGAACCAAGGACCCACCGTGAGCTTGTGAAAATAAAAATCAAGGACCTACCGTGAGCTATGGCTCTGTTGCAGTTACGCAATTGATCAAAGGACTAGCCTTATTGTTAGTCAGAGACTGGTTAGATTCCAAAATCAACTTTATCGAGAACCTATGGTTTCACCCTAACGCCGCAAACTGAACACTCGGTTGAGGGTCGCTACTTTCTACCCAGCTGGAACTAGGCAGTGACAAGCGTCTGCGTGGTAGATTTCCTGCCACTCAGTCGAAACCCTTCCCTTTTAGACTCTCTCCCTTTTCTTGGAGCCGAACCATGCCCATCACACACACACACACACCCACACCCACACACTCTCTCTCACACACACACACAGAGAGGCGCCTTTATCAGTTGGATAACTGATATAAATTGTTGACGCGATAACCTCTGTGAGAACATCGGAAGCCCGCGGAGAACAGATCCATCCAATAAACTGGTGAATAAAGCAGCCTGGATGTTTTTATTATCGCTGACTCCCCTGTGACAGAGAGCGCGTCGCAGACTGCGTGACAGTCGTGCAATCGGCGGATCTATCCGCGGAGAGCTCTGAATATTAAATATGTAGGCGGAAATATCTTGGTTTGGATGGTTCCCCGAATGTACATGTAGGTCCTTTAGATTTAAATGTGCTAATGTGTGTTAACGAATGGACAAATGGATGACTGGATGGAGAGAGCAAAGAAAAGATGGACAGATAGATAGATAGAAAGCAAAGGGTAGGAGGATTATCTGAAAAGCGAGGAGGGAGGGAGGGAGGGAGGCAAAGAGGGAAGGATGGAGGTAGAGAGAGATGGAGGAAGGAAGGCAGCCAGGAAGGAAGGGAGGAAGGAGGAAAGAATGGAGGGAAGAAACGAGGAACTTAGATGGCAAGGAGCCAGAGAGGGAAGCATGGCGGGAGGGAAGAAGAGAGAGAGAGCTAGGAAAGCAGACAGCGGGCAAATAGAGGGATCGAAGGACGGACGGACGAACGAGCAGACAAAGGAAAGAATGGATTGAATGAGAGATGGAAGTAGAGTGAGGGAGGGATAGACGGAGAACAGAGGATGGACGAATGGGAAAACGGGTGCCGCTTCAAAGATCGATCGGCGCCGAAAGTATTGGAAAGAATTGAATCGAGCGCTGCAAAAATCAATTATATTATCGACAGAACAACAATGCTTGCCGAAAAGACTCTCCCGGGAGTCGATTCGGATAAAGAATTAGCCTATAAATCAAGAAGATAGGGAGTCAGCCTGCGAAGAAAAGGAAATACAGTAGGTAACATATGAAGAAGATAGGATATCAGCCTACGTAGAAGAGGGGATTGGGAGAGACTCAGCCGACGAGGTAAGGAGATACGTAATCAACCTAGAAAGAACTGGGAAAAGGGCAACTGGGTCGAGGGAAA
This sequence comes from Norana najaformis, assembly GCA_964023275.1. NCBI lineage: Eukaryota > Metazoa > Annelida > Clitellata > Crassiclitellata > Hormogastridae > Norana > Norana najaformis. Next base: position 36,060,921 of record OZ029913.1, on the reverse strand, counting down.
TACTGGCTCGCAGCAAAATTATAAAAATCCTGATTTGTTCCTTTAAAATTATGTGATTCGTGTGGCGCCTTTAGTAACACAATCAGGGTTTAATGGATCTCACGAACCTTCTTACGACCGGAGCAAAATGCTCGATCTAGCCCACGAACCAAGCAATCGGAGTTCTCGGCAGTCTGAGCTAAAGTGTAGGCGGGGAATCGTTAGAGAAGATTAAGCGGCGAATATATTTAATACAACTTAATTGACCTCTGACCTTTTCTCCTCCTCAGTGTCTACAGCCGACGCCGCTGTCGTCTGAAGCAAAAGGGTAACAGTCGCTTCACACATGGTGCAGTAGGATTCACGACGTTATGTTTAGAGCTATGTATGTATGTATGTATGTATGTGTGTATGTATGTATGTAGGCATGTATGTATGTATGTATGTATGTATGTATACATGCATGTATGTACGCATGTACACATGTATGTATGTATGTATATATGTATGTACGCATGTACACATGTATGTATGTATGATACATGTATGTATGTATGTATGTACACATGTACACATGTATGTATGTATGTATATATGTATGTATGTATGTGTGTATTTATTTATGTATGTTTGTATTTATTAATGTATACATGTATGTGTAGCGATTTCACTCAGGTCAAATAATTTATTTGTGATTTAAATATTTTCTTACTGTTTTACAATAATTAATTCGATTAACTGCATCATAAGTATATTGCTGGAAATGATTATGAGACTAAACCACACATAGCAGTTTCCTTTCAACGATACCTCTAACTGGTGTAATACATTTCTGCTAGCATGCCCTTTGGGCCTCTCTTCTCCTTCAGGGTCTAATTGGGTTAAGAGTTAAGACTGATCCCACGCCAGCGCCCGTTGCGTCGCAGGGGATAATTAATTGTTTCCTTATGTCAGGTGGTGTCAACATGCGGTCTGATCTTAGGGTTGATTTCAAGGTAGTAAACGCCTAATTATCAGCTGACGGTCCATTTCACTTTGTCGGGCCTATCCTTTCGAATCAATGGAGTTAACGGTGCTGCTTTACTACCGAAATCTGGAATGAAGCGGATGTAAAAATTTCCTAAACCCTAGAAAAGCCCTAACTTGTCGTGTTGTCTTGATAGTTAGGAATCCTTTTCCTTTTCTCTCGTCCGTCAGGCTATAGCCGACGATGAGGTCTGAACGAAATGCCTCCACGCTGTTCTCATTTGTTCAGATTTCTAGGTCCTGTAACCAGGTGGTGACCATTCCTCTCCTGGCAGGGTAAGGAAGCCGGTGGGCCCTGGTTGAGCCTCATACGCCCTAGGGTGTCCTTCCAGCACCCGCCTCCTGCGTTGGCCAGCCGTTTTCAGAGTTCCTAGCGAACCTGTCCACCTCGCGTAACGCCCTAGGTGGTGCTTCGGCCTGAGCCTTCTCCACTGATGGCATAGCCTCGCTAGGCGATCTCTTACTGGGCTGTTCACCCTTCCACCGCGTTGAGGTGCAGGTAGGGCTTTGGAAGGGGATAGTTAGGAATAGCCTTTACTTTATCAGAGTCTGGTTTTACAAGCCCATCTTCAATTACGCGTCCTAGAATGTTGATTAAATTCCTGGCAAATAGGCATGTTCTTAATTTAATAGAGAGACTGGGCTGCCGCAATGTAATCAGCATTTCCCGAATGTGCTCTAAATGTTGTTCTCATGTGGCCCAAAAAATTATGAAATCATCAACGGGGGGCGGCTGCGTAATCCCTGACGCTGCGTAACTCTTTATCTGCAAATCGTTGAAAGCATTTAGTAAAAGTTTTCGAATCACAAGGGGCACCATATATTGAAAAAAAACGAAAGATAACAATATAATTAGTTTGCCTGTTGCCCAATATGTAGATTAGGGTCATTGTTTTATGTATATTTTACTTGAATCACTAACTCTATCTAAAGACTGGAGTTATCGAGAAAATAATTCCTCTTAATGTCGATTGTGCTTTAACTGCCTATTTTGACGAAGGATATAATTATCGCCGCATCATGCATGTATGCGTGTATGTATGTATTTATGTATGTTTGTGTATATGTATGTATCGAGAAAATTCATATAGCGCCTTCTTCGTGAAGCGCTGAAACAGAATTCGGGTTGTATTAAACCAAGGACTATATTAGGTCAGTTAGAATGATAAGTGTACTAGAGTTTATAACTACACGAAGGGTTTTGTTAGACAAGTATTTGTAATAGACCAGTTATCTAGGGTGGTATTTGAGTACTTTGAATTAGGGATGTATTACACCAGTTAGAAGCATGGTTGACTAGAATTCAGACGAGAATGGCTGTAGTAGGATATTTCTACCTTGTGTGTTATGCAATAAGAATACAGCGCTATAAAGGTCCTAATGTTAGATTAGATTGGATTGGATTAGATTAAATTAGATTAGACTGGACTAGATGACTGTGAGAGCTGGACCATAAAGAAAGATAAAAAGGCAGGAATGAATGCATTTGAAATGAAGTGTCTGCGGCAGATTCTTAGAGTACCATGGAATAATAAGAAGACAAATGAGTGGGTCTTAGAGACGGCAAGAGTAGAGAGGAGTCTGTTCGGATTAATCAACAAGAGGAAGCTTTCTTACTTCAGGCATGTGGTACGAAAGAGTGAAGGTTAAGTAGGGAAAGAAATCATTTAAGGCACATTGAAGCGGAAACAGGGTTAATGCAGTTACAGCGTTTTCATCAGTTCTGTTTGCCATTAGTGGTTTTCAAGTGGCGCTAAACAAATGCCCGATATAGTCCTCCACCCGGTGCATTTGACTAGTTGTCGTTATCCGGTGTTAACGATGGCGGCAAGAGGTCTCGTCGTCAGATTTTGCGAGATCTTCGCCAAGCAATTTATATGTCTGCTGCGAAACTAACGGACTAATGTAGGAAGTAACCGCCGATGAAGTTCGATATGATATAGCGCCAGCCGGCGCGAACGTATGAATTGCAGCGTTACTTCTGCACCCGGCAGAGGCTCAACAAAGTGGCCATTGCTCTGTCCATCTCCGACCGCCGAAGATTTACGACAACAAAGACGATTTTATGGAACTTTTCGATTCGAGACAATAAACCACCAACAGAAAAAGCAGCGGATACACAAGACTCCATAGAACTATTTGATGCTCGCAATCTAGGCATATCCTATAGAAACTGCGGTCTGGTAACAATAGCCGTGAATGTGTCAGAAGGCGTACAGGCCACTACAATTGTCTGCTATACATTGTACTATGCATGCACGTATGTATATATTAGGCCTGGGTCAATTGTAATTGTAATTGTAATTAGCCTAATTATAATTTCATCATTGTGATCGTAATATTGCACTGCTTAGTCAGCATGCTTTTAGCGAGCCTTTGTTTATAAAATTTCATGAATCATCGGGTCATTGATTTGTTTGTGCACGCATGTATCACTTGCTGTCTGACACGAAACAAACGCGGTGGGGTGGCGTCAGTGGCTGACGTCCCATTGCGTGCAGGCGGGCTCACGCGAGCAGTAATTATTGTCGGTGCATATTTTATTACATGGGCACTTGTGCAGGAAAATGTCAAGACGACGATGTGGTGAGTCAGCGGGTTTTTGGAAAAACTAACGCTTGAGCAATAACGGGGTGCATGTATGGACGTCTGTGCTGTCTTGGCGGGAAAGGGCCTTTATAATCAGACATAAATGCATTGTAAGAGAGTGCAAAGATTTTATATAAGTGGTCTGGCGTATGCAAAGTGAAAGTTTTATAAGAATATAATAAAGTTGATAGATTTACGCATCTAGAAACTGTGACGATTCTAGTACTAATGTCGTTGAACTTTTCGTTTAATTATGATTACAAAAATCACGACTATGTGTACTCTATGTGCGTCTTCTTTAGTCTTGTGTTGATATCGGCTCTTTTGAGGCTATCTGTTACAACTTACACGATAACTGAATCGTTTAATTTCCGGAAGCAGTTGCTTAATTCGTGCTCCTGCATATACTATTTCTGCAGCGGCAAATTTCTTCCAATATGCCTGATCAGGAAATCTCCTACTAACAACATCATCTCGTTTCGTCTATTGGATACACACTTGGCTGTTTTTGCTGCTTCATTTGTTCTGCTGGTCTTTCCTTTGGGTCCAGAGCTTTATGTTCCATTTTACTGTTTCCTTTCTCTACTGGATCTTCAGAAGTCGTCCGATTGATGAAATTCCTGCAAAGCTTTTAGGCGTTTCACCACAGCCTCAAAGCTCTTCCCATCTGCCTCCGAGCTTTTCTCCTCCTCAAAACTTTTCTCTAAACTGCGCACCTGTTTCTCGAAGCAGCACACTCGCATAGGCCTACTGCCTGCAAGTGGCAATGACCTCATCCGAAAAACTGTCTTTGGGACCTACATGTCACAACCAGCACATACAGAGTTCATTCGTCTTCACAGATATTATTCTTTCTTTCTTTGTACCTTGAGCAGGTGAAGACAGTTAGCTCAATTACCAGACTCCAACGCCTTACTTGCTTACTCACTCTAATATGGTGAAATGCTGACTACCTGCGATGTGCCTAGAGATGTAAAAAAACATGTTTTTTTTGGCGTTGAAATATTTCAATGAAATATTTCAGTTTTATTTGAAATATTTCAGTTTCCTTTGAAACATTTGAAATTATGTTTTTTTACATTTTACAACTAATTACAACCATAATAACAGTTTATTTATTTCTCTCATATTACATATTATATGCATTATTGTGTTAGTGATGACCATCCTCGAGATACTCAATTTATTTCTAATTACCTGTTTTTAAGAATGACTTTTATGAGAGTTACATTATATGTTGAAAAACATATTTTATTCACCAAATGTCACAAATTACAGTTTGATCTAATAAAGTAGATGTTATTGTTCATTGTTATGCTTAACATTTATCATTAATCACTTGTTTTGTCATAAATGAAATAAATGTGATTTTAGCTAAATTCTGCTAGCCTAGGAGGCTAGGACACAGTCAATCGTATAGAATTCGAAACACTTTAGTGACTTTACAAGACAAATTATAAATCACAAATACTATGTCAACTAGACTCAATAATAATCCGGCGAACAAAATTTTACAAAAAGTTCTAAGAATAGAACACAAACATAAATAGTACTATCAGTCAGACAGAGTAAACCATCATTAATAGTAATTATACTGCTAAAATCTGTCAGTTACAACTTACAAGATTTCCTCATTGTTATTCATCATCGTCCATGTCATCATCTTTGTTGTCATCGTCAACATCATCATTGTCTCTATCATCATAACTGTCAGTGTCATTGGAACAGCAGAAACTGGTCCAACTCAAGACATTGTGTCAATTTGTGTGCATCCAATACTTCAAAACATGTTGTTTTTTTTGGTCATTGAAATATTTCAAAAAAACCTGTCAGAAATGAAATATTTCAAATGAAATATTTCACGCTCACATCACTAGATGTGCCTCTACTCTGATGTTTCCTAATATCGCTCCCTTTGGTTCAATCCGAACGTAAGTAAATAAGTAAGTAAATAAATAAATAATTAAACAAGTAAATAAGTAAGTAAGTAAGACATTTGTTAACACGCCATATGTCCATCGGCTGAGCGAGGAATCGAAGGCGTTAACGTAGGCGGAAAGTGCTAACGCCTTAGATTTTTTACTCCAATTTATTTATTTATTTATACGGAACATTTATATAGCGCCCCTTCGGGAAAACTACTCAGAAGCGCTCCCAAACCAACCTCGGCGAAAGAGAACAGTCTTAAGAGAAGAATAGAAGATAGAAGTAAAGTACCGAGATAGAAGACGTAGAGTAACAGGAAGTCCATTCCAGAGGGTTGGGCCAGCAACAGATAAAGCACGACCCTGCATGGTTGAGGTGCGAGCGCGAGGCACTAATAGATTACCACTAGCAGCGGAGCGAAGAGAAGCACGTCCCAAATTGGACCGGACAGGTAGGCAAAGCTCCCTCAAGTAAGAGGGGGGGCAATACCCAACAAAGAGTTCCAAACAAAGACGATAACCCTATAGTGGATGCGCTGACTCATAGGAAGCCAGTGCAACTCATCCCGCATGAAATCAGAGACATGACCAAACCTAGAGATGCCACCAATAAGCCGTGCAGCCGCCCGCAACACACGTTCCAGGCACAAAAGCCGTACATCAGGGAGTCCTGCATATAAAGAAGAGCAGTAATCCAACCGACTAGTGACAAATGCATGAACCAGAGTCTTAGATGAGGTGACTGAGAGAGAACGTGAGACAACACGAAGTTGCCGTTGCTGGTAGTAGCAACTACGACAAAGACGATGTACTTGAGCCTTAAAAGAGAGCTCCTGATCGAACTCAATGCCAAGGTCATAAACAGTGACTGAGAAGGTGATGTGAGGAAACTCTAAATGTAGTACAGGTAGATTGATTTTAGCCAATTGCTGCCTAGTGCCCAACCAAATATATTGAGTCTTGGAAGGATTCAATCTCAATCGATTTGAAGACATTCAAGCCACAAGGGAGTCAGAAGCACGACACATAGCTCGAACAGCAGCTGCGGCATCAGAAGCAGAACAATGAACATAGTCCTGCACATCGTCGGCATAGGACTGGCTTGAAGCCGAGCACACGGCTAGCAAAGAGCTAAGGTAAGCAGTAAACAGTATATAAAACAAGGGACCCAAAACTGACCCCTGAGGCGATCCAAACAAGGAAGAAACCCAAGATGAGCGGGATAGGTCATAAATCATACAGAGCGTGCGCTCAGATAAAATAGAGGCCAACCAATCGAAAAAGTTGCCAGATAAGCCAAAAGAAATTGCCAGACGTTCCAAAAGTATAGCATGATCGACCGAATCAAATGCAGCATTAACATCAAATAATGCAAGTAAGGTAACTTGAGAACGATCTATGGCACCATATATATCAGACAGAAGTCGAGTTAAGAGTGTCTCAGTAGAGTGAAATCTACGAAAGCCAGATTGAGAAACAGGTAGTAGATCATTAGTTTCGAGGTAGGTAACTAACTGACTAGATACAATTCTCTCAATGATCTTGGACAAAAAGTAACATTAGATATTGGTCGAAAGTTAGACATATCCGAGACGTCGAGGCCATCACGCTTGAGAACCGGAATGACGATGGACTTCTTCTGAGACGGAGGTAGAAGACCCTCTCCCAATGAGCGATTGCAGAGGAGGGTCAGGAAGGGAAGAAGAACGTTGATATAATGCCGAATGAGGAACGGCGGCAGAGAGTCTAGTTCACAGGATTTTGGTCGAGAGGCAAGGATGAGTCGACGCACGCAACTCATCTGAAGAGACTTGATGAAGGACCGAGAGCCGCTTAGCCGTCGGTAGCAGGACAGGCGGAGGACTCCCAGCAGCAGCATCACGACCAGAGCGAATCTTGGCCGCACAGAATTCAACAAAGTCAGCAGTCTAATCTAGATTCCATAAATGGCATGCTTCTTTTACAGATAATTTAGCGCAATTCTCGTTTAACGGAGACTCTGTCTGTCACTAAGATCAAATTTAGAACATAAATTTCCACTTATCGCCAACACAAGACCTCTCTCAGGGAAGTTCTGCAACGTGCAAAACATGACACGATCGTAGATGAGTAAAGTGCTCCGACTCCCGTTGAAGAGGAAAGTGAGGACGATGGACAAACGAAATTGAGGAGAGTGCAGAGGAGGACGATAAAAAACTCTGCAATTGCGATTAAATGCATCTAGCGGAAGAAAGTAAGAGGGGCTCAACCGCAATCTATGTTACAACGCTTGAATGAGCGGCAACAGAGCGTAATTTGCTGATGTTTCTGATGAAAGAGTCTTCAATCATTCGCATCAACTCGTCGTCATCATCACTGTCATTATCATCGTCGTCGTCGTCGCTTGAGCTATGTATGTGATTAGCAGATATCAAGGCCGAAGATGGAGAGTTGGACGTAAGAAGAGACGCAGCCGGAAGCTCAAGTAATAAGGTCACCTGCATATTAATCGATCTAAAAAGTCTTTATTGTCTCCTCTGCCTTTTCTGCTCCCTTCTCGTGTGTTCCTTCCTGTGTCTCATTTCCCTTCTCTCCCCTCACCAGTCCTAGCGTCTCATCCATCCTCACTCCTGCTCTGTCGTCTCTTCTCCTCCCCTTCCCTTACCTAAGCTCTACCGTATACTTGCCATTGCCTCCCTCCCCAATCTTCCCACCCAATGTAGCCTCGCTCTTTTCCTCTGCTCTACTGTTCATTAACATCCCCTCCACAAACAACCCACTTAATCCATCCTCAGTCATCTGTCATTGTTATTTATTAGACATAACAACCTTCACGACAACCTTTGAGAAGAAGTAGGAGGAGGAAGAGGAGGAGGAGAAAGAGGAGGCAGAAAAGGAGAAAGAGGCGGAGAAGGAGTAAGAGGAGGCGGAGAAGGAGTAAGAGGAGCAGGAGCAGGAGGAGCAGGAGGAGGAGAGTGACGCTGAATGTGATGACGACGCCCATTGATGATGCACCGGTGATGATTAATTATAGTAGCTCTAATCCGATGATAATGCTGTTGCTCAATCTAAATCCACTGAACATCAGCCAACAACAACTACACGAATGAGGATTTCCACTGAGCCGAACTGTTGGAGGAAGGGTGTGGCTGAAACAAGAAATAAAACGACGCAGTGGAGGAGATGACGATGACGCGGATGCTGCGAGGAATGAAGAGGAGCGCATCCGAGCCGAGTCATATTATCGTCAAACGCGATGTCGCGCCAGTCCTTTCTCGTTAAGGACTCTAATTACTCTGCTTTACCTGGCTTTGATGGGATGCTATTTGCTGCCGTGTCTATTAAATCTCCGGGCTTTGAGTAGGAATTGAAAGGACATCTTTAATATGACGTGATCGGCAGTTTCTTTATATATATATATATATATATATATATATATATATATATATATATATATATATATATATATATATATATATATATATATATATATATATATATATATATATATATATATATATATATATATATATATATGTATTATATGCAAAATAATTCTTGCACATATATAATTAAGATTAGAAGATACAATACGCATATAAAGGATGCATGGAAATATGATACGAGAGACAGCCTAACAGGCCTTTCTTAAGCTTGGTCGAATTTTTTCAACTATTTTAAATGAACCTCGTCTGTGTATTTCTTTTATAAGCAAAAAATCCGTCAAGCCTGAATCCTCGAGTAATCCTCTCTCGCCGAACGACGTAACCCATTAGGATATCGAAGAAAATGATGATGTCCCCTCACTGAGTATAGATGTTCGTCCTCGTGCGCTATATTTAGACCATTTATATTGGAGCAGGAGCAGCTTTTATGCTTTACCAGAATTGGAGAAAAGATTAAGCAATAAATGCTCATTCATTATACATGTACACCCCTCATCTATCAACACTATGGACCCAGAGGGTTGGCTGTATTTCTGGAGTTGAAGAAACTTTCGGCTGAAGCGCAAACACGATAAGAAGTAATCAACCGATAAACCGAACGTTTTTCTAACTAGTTGCCGAACAAGCCTTTATATGATGATGATGAGGAGGAGGAGGAGGAGGATGATGATGATGATGATGATGATGATGATAAGAAGAAGAAGAAGAAGAAGAAGAAGAAGAAGAAGAAAAATAAAAAGAAGAATAGCATAACAGCGAGGAGTTTAAATCGGCTTAAAAGATTTTCTGACCTGTGTACTGAGCCCTGATTTGGTTTAGACATATGCCGTTTAAACGTAATGTCGGAAAAGGCGTCGTTGAAGATCAAGTAAAACGCTTAGGCCCTCGACACGAAAACAGTGACATCCGATCCCTTACCTGTTCAACAGTTCAAGAAACATTTTCTGCCCGTCTCAAGACGTTCCTGTTTAGAAACCGTTAGGTAGCCGTGCTGCAGCGCCTTTGTGAGTTACTTAAAAGGCGCTTTACAAATTTAGTGATACATACATACATACATACATGCATACATACAACGGTCAGCTTGGAAACGCTGCCAACCGAGAATATAGAATTGTAATTGTAATTTGAGATTTATTAAGCGACTCTTAGAGGATAGACTCAACAGAGGTGCTTCCGACCCGAAAAAGTAAAATCACTGTTAAACAGTACAGTCTTCAGGCGCCTGCGGAACACTGAGAGGGGGAGAGAAAGGAGCTCAAGTGGCAATTCTCGAGGGAGACGATTCCAGCCAGTGGGACCAACATAGGCAAAGCTTCGTTTAGCTGGACGACGTTAAAGGGAATATAGGAGGCTCCGCGGATCAGCTGGAGTTTCCATAGAGAAAAAGCAATCAACGTTTCGTATGTACAGGTCCTTACTTGTAACGGTAATTCATTAGAAAGCAAAAGCTGGCGAATTGACAAAAGTACAGCCAGACAGTCAGATCTAAATACAGACAGACAGGTAGATCGAGATACAGATATGTAGACAGAGACACAGGCAAAAAGAGATACAGACAGACTTACTTTTCCAAGCTAATCCAGCAAAAAACTTGCCAAATTAGGTAATAATGATAGACAGTCAGACAGACAGGCAGACCGACAGACAGACACATACATGCTACGCAGACAGCGACAGGTGGACAGACATGCAAGCAGAGACCATCATATCAAAAAACGACGGGGTAAAGACCGAGCAAATGGAAAGGAAATAGAACGAGAAATGGAGAAATGGAGAAGAGGAGACTAGATCGGAAACCGGCAGGAGATTAGTGATCACATGAGGTCTGCATGGAAGTTCCCATCAACTGAAGAACAGAAAGACGTTAAAACAACACAGATCATAAATATGCAAAAATACATGTATAGAGAGTCGGAGTGGAAAACCTATGCAAACTAACATTTACAGAAGTATGCAGAAGTATGCAGAAGTATGCAGAAGTATGCAGAAGTATGCAGAAGTATGCATAGATCGTAATCGAACAGTCGAGATTTCTACAGTGCTCAAAGAAAGCTCAGTCGCGGAAATCAACTTATTTACAGGTGCTCGGTCAAAACATAACCGATAGGCAGGTAGGGTCAGATTTGGTTTCAAGTTAAGATTCAGATTTCAAGATATAAGGTTCAGACAGACAGACATCCTATCTACAGACAGACTGAGCGGCCATACTGGGGGAGATAGAAAGGTATATTCGAGTTATCGTCTGCTGAATTTCTTCGTTATTTATTTCATGCCTTGAATTAATATGCGTTGGTCAAGTGTCCGCCTTGACATCCGCCAGTACGTCGGTGTGATTTTCGAAAATTAATTTATTAATGAGTATTGATGAAACAAATAATCGTAAAGTGGTTCTTATTTCGACGCCATATTGCTGGTCCATCCGTTAATCTGCATTGGTAAATAGCGGACTATTTTCATGTCAGTCGATTTATCCGCGCAGTTATTCGATGTCGTAGATCTCTTTCTTAGTGCGCAGAAATAAAACGTCTAGTGCGGTCGGTAAACGGCCGGATCTATTAACGAGATTAACTTAGAAAACGTGAGAATGCTTTTTCGAGCAAATCCAGTGAGAGCTGGAAAACAGCAGAGGGAGGAAGAGGGGATGAACGGAGTAGCCAGAAGGAGCGCAGAAGGACGGCAGAAAACTCGAGGAGCAAAACATGAGAAGGCAAGAGGAAGAAAGAGTCTATCGAGAAGAAATTGATGGAAGTGAAATCCGGAAATGGTAATATCAGGTGGAAAAAGCTTGGGAAATACGCACGCATACTGCATCCATATGCGCATTATAGATTGAGTTTCCCTCGGGGCCTGGTTTTTTGCAGACAGCTCTCAGTGTTTGCTCTTCGCTTCGGCCCAGTCTAAAATTACTTCGCCTAGCGACTGGAGCAAACAGACGTAAACAGAATCTCGAGATGTCTCACCGTTATTGCACGGTTCGGCGTCGACTGGATCGAATCCGTAAACAATCGATCACTGGACAAACGCTCTACCAATCCACCCATTCAGAGGCTTTCAACGATCTCTTCGTGGCACGTAGCGGAAGCCTGCAAGACGTTGTAATGCGGGGTAATTGCGATTGATGGTGAGCCAATGTCACTTATGCATAATAATGTTATACTTACCGGTGACGACTGCCAATTAAGGATAATTAAGGATAATTCGGCCACAGCAACAACGCTGACAACAACGGCAGCAACAGCAGCAACAACAACCTTTGCCTGTAGATTGATTACATGACAACGAATTGCCAATATCTAATTATGCACCGACGTTCAAACACTAGAAGTTCAACGATTTTCAAGATTAGCAGTTACACGGTCTGGAAAATATTTGTTCCAGTAGGCATGTCATTCCTACGGACTGGAAATGGAATATGATACAATGCGATACGATACGAATACTAAAACCTAATGAACTTGTTGTTTTGATGCATTTCGTTCACCATCTAAGTTCGTATTTGTGGAAGTAGATCTCGATCATTCTCATACTTTCATGCGGCTCCTATACGCAAGTCCGCTTTTCAGAACGTTTTCTTAAGTAGGCCGCCTCCCACTGTGTGCATTATGGGCAATTTCTTTCATCGAAGCTGGACCGTTACTTTGAATTGGGCGAACTTTAATAAGTCGGCCAGTTTATGTTTGGACATTGGCAAGTCCATACTTGCATAAAATAAAATAAATGTATAGGTTTTATATAGCGACCGTATGGCCTCGACCCTGCTCATTTTGCAACGAATTTATCGGGTGAGATCCTTCACCACCATATGTCGTCTGCGACCGGGTAATCACGGATTTAGCGATGCAATGGTGAGCCAGTGTATATGGAGTGGCATAAACAATCCTCTAAGGAGAAACCTTCGTCGTTCTGCGAACAACCGGCCTGGGTACTGATGGACAGGCACAGGCCTAGTGGCGTTAGGGATATCCGAACGCAGCGCGCTGTGCCATCACCCCGAGGTGTACCAGTCGCTGAGCGTAACCGTGTGCTGCGAACGCTTCATTCGGGTGTTGTCTTTCGTCATCCTGAACGCAATACGGAATGTGAACTGCTGTCGATGCACGTGCATGGGATTCGTGTGAGCTAGAGCTTGAGAACGTGGTGACTTTTTCAGCTGCTCGTACATAATCCGCCTAAAGATGGACTTGTTTTTACAAACTCTACCAAAATGCGTCTTTGAGACATTCTTTGAAGACGACATAAAATTTTCAGCTTCATGCATACAGTTTCATAAGATTTTATTGACTGCGTAGCGCAGTCCACTGCGATACAATAAAGCACGATATAAAGAATCCATTCTTATATGAGACCCTCTGTATATCCACTGTAGTATCGCTCAAGGCATTAATCGATGGTCGCTTCTAAGCAAAATCGGTGTACATGCCAAAATCCATGATGAGTACAATCGATCACGGAACTGGAAATCGGAGAAGACTCGGAAACAACCTACGGAGGAAATGATTTCAGGAAGAGATGAATTTTAGTCGAAATCTGAAGGCTAACATTCCTGTTGGCGGTTTGTTCGTCTTGCGCAAGCGCTCATCGATAATTCTTGTTTATTTGAGCCTATACTGCGACTGAGCTTGCGTTTCGGTGTATTTTCTCGAATCGGGCATTGTTCTGTATCATGTGATCGATACCTCGCCTTCAGTGGACCTGTCTACCAGTAAGTGGGTAGCAGGTTCAGATCTGGACAGCTAAGCCTTTGACCTACAGACTTTATACCGTCAGCAACAGGAACATCTTGGATCCGGTGAAGGAAGTGCTAGCAATATTTGGAGTGGCGTCAACCATGATCAATGGAGAGGTTCTGCGATCAGTTGAATGCCTGTCCTGCTCCGACGTGCTGACTCGATAAACGTCTGGACGATGCGTCATCTGCCAACTGTGAGGGACTGTTGGACAGCGAGGCAACCGGGCGCCCTCGGCGTCGAACCACATCGTCTGACGTCGTTCATCATCTACCAAATTTGGATGGAAATCCATTGGTTTGGGTCTGTGTGTCTGTGGAAGCCAACCAATGGTGACTTTTCTAGTTATCTTAACATTGGTTCCAAACCGATGAACATTCTGTTGTTGATGACTATCGACGATCTTTCGAAGACGCCAACGATCGGGCTTCGAAGGGCAGACTCGCCCGATTTCTAGCGTAGCTTTAACTCAAGAAAGACACATATTCTTAGATTTTTGATTGTACACTAATTAAATAAACGAACAGTTGAATCACAACAGCACATGAATCGTCACAGTTTCTAAACGCACGAATCTAACAACATTTGTGATTTAAACTTTCAACTGAAAACACAACAGACTACTTGTATCTGTTTTGCCCTCTGCCAAAGAAGCATTAGATTGTATAGTCCTTTTTCCCCAATTCAACGGTTACCGCTGAAGGAACAATGCAATGTTATACAATCTGCTGCAAAACAAAGAATCTTCTTCACAAGCAAAATAACCGTAATTACGTGACAGAAAATCAGTTAGAGGCGTGAGAGTTAATCTGCCACCACACTCAATTCACCCTTTCCATATTTGACTTCAAGATCAAAGGCTTGTCACGCCAAACACCATCTGACGTAGACAAAGCAAGAGTCAAATACGTGAACGGAACACGGTCAGTATATACAACAATAAGTAAACCTAAAATAATGTCTTTCAGTTTAGACAAAGCCCAGTGAGAAGAATATGCTGTAGTTGCCCATTTTCTTTGGGTTTCAGTCAGTTTTCGATTGATAAACGAATTAGATCTTTCTCGACCTCCACTGTAAAACTGTGTTAGCACAGCAACAACTACAATGTCAATAGAAATTTGTATAATCACAAACACAAGTAATAGTCAAACAAGAATTTGAACACAAACAACGTTTTTGCATTTAAAAAGCATTTTGATCTAGGTCTACACCTTTAGAAGAAACATTTTCTGGAACTTTCTTACAAGTTAAATCTCACAGTGGTTTAGCAATCTTAGCAAAATCATGGATAAACTGTCGGTAACAATCGAAAACTCAGAGTAGGCCTACTTACTTTTTTTTTGCATTTGGTCTTCGGTCAGTCCATTCCATGTGCACCATACACTTTCTGTTACCTGAATCCATTTTCAGATCCAGCAACATGGCCAA